>OX578138.1:43730852-44015852 GCA_951213105.1 Amaurobius ferox
TTGGAAACCGATTTTAAAAAATTATTTATCTTCAGATTATTTAATACAGAATTAGTAAAATTCAAGGTACAATATTCATTTATTTTAGTATTTTGTTTTGATTCATCATTAAAGTTTAAGTCTGTGACATATAAATAACTATTAAGAATTTTACTTCTGGTAATGAGCAAATCATAGAATAAATGTTTAAAATGAACGTTATCAAATGCAGTACTTAGAAAAAGGTTATATACCATATTTAATTGCTGTTTTTTAATTGCGAAAATCCAGTTTTTACATTGTTTCCAATCAAAAGTAATTTTAAAATTTGCATGTTGCTGAAGGATGGCATTTTTTAGCTCAGATAATGATGGCAATTTTTTATTATATTTACTTGCTCTTTTAGTTCTTTTTGATTTACTTTTATGATTGTTGAAGGAATTATAAATATTATGGTCTTCATTAGGAGAATTAAAGGACTTTTTAACTATATTATGATGATTAAATATTTGATTGAGTCCATATGGAAAAATGGCTTTGTGTGCACAAATGAATTCATTTTCAAGAAACAATCTGTCATAGTAATTTTTTTGAATACACAGAATACTAATTTCAATGTTGTCGAACCCATGTTTAGAAAAATGTTCGTATTCAAATTTTGATTCATTAAAGGAAGTTGCATTATTTGAAAAAAATTTTATGTGATTCCTGTGTACGTTAATTCGGAGATGCAGAGGGTTGCTGGTTTGACCTATATATGACATATTACATTTTTTACATTCAATTTGGTAGATACAATTATATGTTTTACAGAAGACAAGATTATTGTTACAATTGATCTGATTACTATTAGCAAACGGACAAGTTTTACATCTATTAGAATTACAAGATTTAAATTTAAGTGTGTTATTTAGTGATGCATGGCTGTACGATTGAAAGTTATATGAAGTGAACAAAGAATACTGACTGGATGTACCGAATGAAGATGGAATAGTCATAGAGGATAAAGGATATTGTTGGTAGCTGGATAACGATCTAGGAGAACCCCAACAAGTTCTCGAATACCGAGCTTGGATGTCAGAGAGCATCCAGTTGCCAGTCGCTAATTTTATATATATATATATATATATATATATATATATATATGTACTCAAGTGCCAAAAGTCATAAGATACCCCTCCAATATGGTGTTGGACCTTCTTTAGATCGGAGAAGTGCAACAACTCGACGTGGCACGGACTCAATAAGTCAGCGGAAGTTTCCAGGAGAAATGTTCAGCCATGCTGTCTCAATAGTAGCCAATTGCGTGGTTGTTGAAAGTGCTGGAGTTTAGGCAAGAATGGCTCTTTCGATCAAATCCCAGATATGCTCCAAAGGTTTCATCTCTGGCGATCTAGGTGGCCAAATCATATGCTGGAATTGTCAAAAATGCTCTTCAAGCCAATCGCGAGCAATATGGGCCTGGTGACAGAGAGCATTATGATCCCGGAACATCCTATCGTTATTGGGGTACGTGAAGTCCATAAACGGCTGCAAATGATCACCAAGCAGCTGAACATAGCGATTTCCTGTCAACGACCCGTTCAATTTGACCAGAAGATCCAATCCATGCCAAGTAAACACTCTCCACACTATTATGGAGCCACCATCAGCTTGTATAGTGCTATGTCGACAAGTTAGATCCATAGCCTCATGGAGTTTGCGCCATACCCGAACGCGACCACCAACTGGAAAAGTGATTCATCGACCCCCTTTCCTTCTTCCAGTCACCTAGGATCCATTTCATGTGTTCGCAATCCCAGGTAATACGCTTAAGCTGATGATTGGTGTGAGCAAAGACACTCAAGTCGGTCTTCTGCTGCCATATCCCATCAACGCCAAATCTCGCTGCACAGACCTCAGAGGTACGCTTTCATCGCGTCCCTCATTGAATCTGGAAGTCAATTGACGCAATGTCGTTCCTCTGTTAGCACGGACGCTTCTGCTCAGACTTCGCTGGTCTCGATCATTCAGCAGTCGTGGCCGCTCACTGCACTGTCCCTTGTAGGAGGTAATGTCTTGCATGAGGTACACTCTATACACCCTTGAAACTGTCAAGTGAGAAATCTTCAAAGTCTCAAAAAGTTCAAAATGATTAATGCCCCATGCGTCGAGCTCCAACTGTCATTCCACTTGCAAACTCGATTAATTCCCGTCGGGTAACCATTTTCACATTATTTAACCTTTCACAAAACATTCAAGAGTCCAACAGACAACACTGACAACCATTTGACTATCTATACTTTTAGCGCGATGTCACTTGTAAATTAGCATACTTCTATCCCATGAATTTTGGCCCTTGAGTATTCGCTGATGGTATAAAAACGAATAAACCTGTTATTCTCGATCGTCACAAAAATTTTGTTCATATATTTTTGGTTAAAATGTCATATAAAGCTATATATATATTTCAACTTTTATATTTCAGAAAAAAAATATTTCTCCTTTTCAGATGGACAACGGACCCAGCAGTAGTGAATGCTTTCTACAACCCAAACAAGAATGACATCGTCTTTCCAGCTGGAATATTGCAACCCCTTTTCTATAGCCATTATTTTCCAAAGTGAGTAACTGGAAGAACTACAATCAAATTGTTAATTCCATGGCATACAATAACAGTTAGGGAATTCAATACTATACTAGTGCAAAGTTGTTGTTGTTGAAACACAGACCGTCCGACCTACCAGAAAGGTGTAAGGTAACTGTTTGGACGGTCGGGACGTGCCACCCAATTTAGACCGGAACCCAGTGGGGGAGGCATCCACAGGGACCGTACCCTCCTTCCCCTACCACCAACCTCTCGGAAGGACTTTCGGACCCACATGTTTAACGTGATCGTACTCCGCATGAACACGGCGGCAGTTTTGGCAGTGGCTGGAATCGAACCCGGGCCTACCGAGTGCAACTCCAGCGCGCTAACCAATGGGCTACCGCGCCCCATACTAGTGCAAAGTGTAAAATCTAATACTAGTGCAAAGTGTAAAATCTAATAGTTTATACTAATAGATATAAAAATCTAATAGATGTTTTTACTAGATATGTCTTCAAAACTATTAAAAATAGATATACATAGTAAGCAACAAAAATATATATGAGGAAATTGCGTTTCTAAATCTATATTTATTTTAAAAAGCTCTTACAATTTTCGAGTAATCGTCCGTTTTAATGTTTGTAATACTTATATCTTAGAATTAAAAGTGTTAGCTACTAACAATAAGAGAGAATTTATAGCTTTTTGAAAACCCTACAAGTGTATATAATTGGATTTTGGATCCAGCTCTTTTTTTTAAGTTTTTTTTTAAAGTTTGCAATGCTTACATCTCAAGAACTATAAAAGCTAGCTTTGAACAATGAGCAAGAATTTGTTGATCTTTAAAAGCCCTACGGGTGTATATAATTGGATTTTGGACTGAGCCCTACTTTTTTTTTTCAAAAACATAATTTTAAGAAGTATGTGTCCGAACTGTAGTTTTTTCTTTCATTTTTCATATTTTTACTAGAAATTTCTTCAAAACTATTAAAAACAGATATACATAGTAAGCAACAGAAATATATATGAGGAAATTGCGTTTCTAAATCTATATTTATTTTTAAAAGCTCTTACAATTTTCGAGTAATCGTCCGTTTTTAATGTTTTTAATGCTTATATCTTAAGAATTAAAAGTGCTAGCTACGAACAATAAGTGAGAATTTATAGCTTTTTGAAAACCCTACAAGTGTATATAATTGGATTTTATATCCAGCTCTTTTTTTTTTCTTTCGAAGTATAATAATTTCGATATTTTAGCATTTTAACCTGGGTTTTCTCTAATGGGTGGGAAAGCTGTAATACTTAACGAGTGTTGCAGCTCAATGTGTTTAAATAATTATTGGTGAAATATGCACGAAATATTTTGTTTTGTTAAAGAAAATATGAAGTAAAATGAACTTGTTCTAATGACTGGTGAGGTTTGAACAGAATCTATGGAAATGCGTATTCAAGTACGTATTTATGTACCGCCAAGCAAGTTTATAGTTTAACTTGCATCTAAAATCGCGTCAGATATATTGTATAGGTTTAATTTATATACAGCAAAGCAAGTTAGTATAATAATTGGATATTTTGAGGTGAAGTCTGTGGTCGGAGTTTCCAGGTGAAATCGGGATGACAACTATAAACAGTTAGAGAGTAACTTGTAGTGCTTTGAAAGTCTGTAAACGAAACAAATGAGTCTGAAAAAAATCGAATAAACTTATTGAACTTTAGTGGAGTTTTATTTTACAAAATTTTATTCACGCAAAACCATTTCGGCTTTTGCCACCGCCGATTTTTTTTTCCCGAAATAGCAGCTTGACGATTCACTAGATGCTTGTGAAATTTATTTATTGTATTTCCGGTTCCTTTCTAGTCTGTTCTGGAACACGTCATAGTCTCTAAATTTGCGATATATTGCTATGTTTGTCGCCAAAGGCAATTCATAGCTGCTACTTCGAGCTTCTTTGCCTGTAAAGGCTGTTTCTTGGCGAAGATAGTTTTTTTGCAAAGGAAACAACTTCGCATAACACCTGTGCACTTAATCTTCATACTTCAAGACGTGAAAATTAATATCTCCAAATTGTGAAGGACTAATAAAAATATAAATATCTTAATATTTCTGGTGGTAAAGGACAAATAAGAATGTATCATATTAGTCCTAGTTAATAGGAATGTAAATATCTTAATAGTCTTGGAAGTTAAGGACAAGCCTAAATGTAAAGCTAGCTTTGAACAATGAGCAAGAATTTGTTGATCTTTAAAAGCCCTACGGGTGTATATAATTGGATTTTGGACTGAGCGCTACTTTTTCTTTTCAAAAACATAATTTTAAGAAGTATGTGTCCGAACTGTAGTTTTTTCTTTCATTTTTCATGTTTTTACTAGAAATGTCTTGAAAACTATTAAAAATAGATATACACAGTAAGCAACTAAAAGGACTAATAAAAATATAAATATCTTAATATTTCTGGTGGTAAAGGACAAATAAGAATGTATCATATTAGTCCTAGTTAATAGGAATGTAAATATCTTAATAGTCTTGGAAGGTAAGGACAAGCCTAAATGTAAAGCTAGCTTTGAACAATGAGCAAGAATTTGTTGATCTTTAAAAGCCCTACGGGTGTATATAATTGGATTTTGGACTGAGCGCTACTTTTTCTTTTCAAAAACATAACTTTAAGAAGTATGTGTCCGAACTGTAGTTTTTTCTTTCATTTTTCATGTTTTTACTAGAAATGTCTTGAAAACTATTAAAAATAGATATACACAGTAAGCAACTAAAAGGACTAATAAAAATATAAATATCTTAATATTTCTGGTGGTAAAGGACAAATAAGAATGTATCATATTAGTCCTAGTTAATAGGAATGTAAATATCTTAATAGTCTTGGAAGGTAAGGACAAGCCTAAATGTAAAGCTAACTTTGAACAATGAGCAAGAATTTGTTGATCTTTAAAAGCCCTACGGGTGTATAAAATTGGATTTTGGACTGAGCGCTACTTTTTCTTTTCAAAAACATAATTTTAAGAAGTATGTGTCCGAACTGTAGTTTTTTCTTTCATTTTTCATGTTTTTACTAGAAATGTCTTGAAAACTATTAAAAATAGATATACACAGTAAGCAACTAAAAGGACTAATAAAAATATAAATATCTTAATATTTCTGGTGGTAAAGGACAAATAAGAATGTATCATATTAGTCCTAGTTAATAGGAATGTAAATATCTTAATAGTCTTGGAAGGTAAGGACAAGCCTAAATGTAAAGCTAACTTTGAACAATGAGCAAGAATTTGTTGATCTTTAAAAGCCCTACGGGTGTATATAATTGGATTTTGGACTGAGCGCTACTTTTTCTTTTCAAAAACATAATTTTAAGAAGTATGTGTCCGAACTGTAGTTTTTTCTTTCATTTTTCATGTTTTTACTAGAAATGTCTTGAAAACTATTAAAAATAGATATACACAGTAAGCAACTAAAAGGACTAATAAAAATATAAATATCTTAATATTTCTGGTGGTAAAGGACAAATAAGAATGTATCATATTAGTCCTAGTTAATAGGAATGTAAATATCTTAATAGTCTTGGAAGGTAAGGACAAGCCTAAATGTAAAGCTAGCTTTGAACAATGAGCAAGAATTTGTTGATCTTTAAAAGCCCTACGGGTGTATATAATTGGATTTTGGACTGAGCGCTACTTTTTCGTTTCAAAAACATAATTTTAAGAAGTATGTGTCGGAACTGTAGTTTTTTCTTTCATTTTTCATGTTTTTACTAGAAATGTCTTGAAAACTATTAAAAATAGATATACACAGTAAGCAACTAAAAGGACTAATAAAAATATAAATATCTTAATATTTCTGGTGGTAAAGGACAAATAAGAATGTATCATATTAGTCCTAGTTAATAGGAATGTAAATATCTTAATAGTCTTGGAAGGTAAGGACAAGCGAAAATGTAAATATATTATTTATCTTGGTGGTAAAGTGTGCAGAATATCTGTGTCAAGGAAGAATACTGGTAGGAAAGGTATTTTTTTTTTTTTACAATTTTGTTTCATGCTGTTTAAGAAAAGCCAATCCATCTGTCTATCGCTATCAAGCTTAATTTCAATTTCAACAACTTTGGTTACAAATTTGGCGCAATATTGCCAACTTTGTGACTTTTGAGAAATGTTTCCAAGTTAGCAATAATTCAATATTTCCGAAAATATTATTTTTTTCTTTTTTGGTAATCCCTATCGCTTTGCAAGAATTTGTACTTAATATTCTCATAATTTACATTGGAAAGCCAATATCCCTGTCTGTCTGTCACGCTTGGGTGCCAAATTTAGTGATCTTGGCTACAAATTTTGAAAAATATTGCCACCTTGGCGACTTCTGAGAAATGTCGCCGAGTTGGCGATGAATAAATATCTCTGCAAATTAAATTAAATTTCTTTGAAAATCCCTTTCGCTCTGTGGGAATTTGTACCTAATATTTTTTATTAAAACATGGCGAGTTTTACTCTACATTTTGTAGGAGGAGGAGTGGGACAATTAGGATTATATAGTAATTAAGTCTTCTTAAGGGGTTGTATAGTAAGTATATTTTATTAGGGCCCGTTTATTAATTACTGATATAAATCGAGAGATGTGCTTGGCCCACGTACGTCCAAGGAACGTAAGTGCTGCAGGCTAGTGGATGGAAAGGAATATTTTACATAACTATATGATGCGCTTAACATGTAATATATGATATATCCGAAAAACCATAATCACAAGAGAGAACATTAAGGGGTGGAACAACCCAGTGGCTAACGCGCGGGGATTGTACTCGGAAGACCAGAGTTCGATTCTCAGGTTTCTGCTCACACTGTCCCCGTGCTCACGCGGAGTATGAGCACATTAAATAGGATGCCGCCTCTACTAGGTTCCGGTCTAAATTAGGTGGCACATGCCGGCCGTCCAAACAGATACCTTACACCTTCAGGTAGATCGGACGGTTTGGATCAAAGAAGTGAAGAGGAGAACATTGAATATAATCCACAATTCCAAACTCTTACCCAAATTTTCTAAGAATAGTTAGTTTATTTGCCTTTGCTATTGGTTATAAAAAAAGCAATTTATAAATACGCAGTATTTTTTTTTTCTTAGAGATAACCTATTGTTGAGAGATAACGTAGCATAACAAAATAGTTATCTGTAGATGTTGGGATAAGGAGTGCTTTTTTATATTCATCAGCATGTACTGTTGATTTTACTGCATAATTGAGGTTAAGATCTAAATGTTATCAATAAAAGTCATAATCAATACAATTCAAGAAACACTTGATGCTGTTTTAAAGAAGTATCAAATGCTGATAACTTTCCTGGGGGAAAATGAATTTTTCAGTAAGGTAATAAATATAATTTGTTTGTTTGTTCTGCCAAGACCGTCCAACCTACCCGAAGGTGCAAGGTATTCGTTTGGACGGTCGGTACAGTGCCACCCAATTTAGACCGGAACCCAGTGGGGGGGTGACATCTGCGGAGACCGTGCTCACATTTTCCTACTAGTTACCTCTCGAAAGGACTTGCGAAACCAGTCCCCATACTCCGCGTGAGCACGGAGACAGTTTTGGGCAGAGTCCCGAATCGAACTCGGGTTGTCCAAGTGCAATCCCCGAACGCTAACCACTGGCTGTCCCATCCCTGAAATTATGATTTGGAAGATAAATAAACATGGGAAATTCTACCATTTACACACTTAATTGAGGCAGCTCCCTGAACGTTCGAATGTTCAGTCGGTACAACTCTTTATCGAGATCAAGAAGTCAAAGGTTCGAATCATTCTCTGGACAAGTCCTTATACTGAACTCGAGAAGTGCTACTGATTCTGTGGTGAATTAAATGAAGATTGATTGTCTAAGTTGGTAGAAAAGTAATGCATATCAAATTTTAAAACCGTATAATACACGTATAATATACGTATAAACGTATAATAATAGAAATTGAAAATATCATTTTTTTTTCAGATAGGTTTTAATACACCGTGTTAAAAAATTAGGTGTATTATTTCTATAGGTTAATTCTTATTGTATAACGTTTGACTATACAATTTTACATGGTTAGCTATGTTAAAAAAAATTTTTGAAGCTTGATTGAATTAATAAAATACATGCTGCGGCAGTTTGATTTAGTTCTATATGATGATTCTTACAGTATAATCACTAATAAAAATTTCACAGTTAGCTACGTTAAGAAATTTTTAAAGAACTCAGAAATAAAACTTCCAAAGCCATACATATCAGAAATAAAACAAAACCCCATCTTGGACCACTATTTCTCTCTCTTGACATGCGGTACCAACTTAGTAACTCAGGGAGTGAGAAAATGTTATACACGTCACAAATAAGAAAGATAAATCATGCATTTTTACAGTATTACTTAGTACTATATATCTACTAATTTATAATGCCTCATAAGTATATGTCAGTGTATCAAATCATACATAGAAAGCGTCTTGAACCCGCGCTTGGATCTTTAGAAACTTGAAATCTTATGTACCCGGACACGATGCGGCATATACAATTTCTTTGAACCAGATTGAAATTAAAATAACTCGTTAATGTTGTGAAATTTGTCTTTGTGAATAATGGAAATTATTTTTAACAGATCTTTAAACTACGGGGGCATCGGTGTGGTAATCGGACATGAAATGACACATGGATTTGATGACAAAGGTAAGCAATGAAATGTCTTTTTTTGTTTTAGCTATAATAAAATCAAATTTTGCATTTATGCTACCATTCTTCATTTAAGTATCGCGCTGCTTTTGAAAATTCTGGGAAAATAGTTTTTCTATTTTACGAAATAACTCGTTCTATTTCCTGCGCAGGTCGCCAGTTTGACAAGGACGGAAATTTAAAACAGTGGTGGAACGATGCGACTGTGCACAGGTTCAGGGAGAGAGCCCAGTGCATCATTGACCAATACTCCAGCTATGTTCTAGAAGACATTGGACACAACGTAAGTCATTGTCATTGGAATGCATTATTTTCCCCCATTCAATTTAACTTTCAGTCGAAATTTTGCAGAATTCCGTAAAAACACATACTCACTTGTGATAAAACGTTTGTCAATGCACTATCGAAATAGCTCACTGTTGCATACTATAAAAATATGGGTAAAAACACAAAAAAAACTGGGTTTACTGACACTAGAATGACACTTTTAAATTTCCAGCTACACATTTGAAAAGGTAATTCCATCTATATGGATGTGTTATTAACACTTTACAACAAAGTTGAAAAGTGTTTATGTCTTTGTTCATTCTGTCTGTCTGTCTATCTGTCTGTCCGTACGCACGATAACTGCAGTAAAAATGACTTTATCAAAATGAAATTTTAGTGTGTTGTTGAGTCGGTCTGTGGAGCATATGGGAATGTAAATGAATAATATCTACCAATTAATTTTGCATTGAACTCGTGTTGAAAAAATGAAATACATGGAACCTTATGGGACCTAATTTTTCAAACATTTCTTAAGCAAAGTTAAAATTCACAAATTGCTTCGAAAATTTCAGAAAATATTCAAATTATCCCATAAAATATATAAAAAAAATTTCAGCAAAATATGTTCGGTAGTTTTTTTAAATGAAAATTAAAATAATAATTACGCCCCATATCACGTGACCAACTTCAAATGACCCATTTCAAAATAAAATATAGCATCTATATTTTTTCCCAGAATAAAAATCTTGATTTTTAAAGTTCTTTTCAATGTATATTTAGTGTTACATTCGTCCTAAAACCGCTTTATTTTTGCGTATTTTCTGTACATATATATTCTACGCCAACGCAATTATAATATTTTTTAGTTTAAATGATCATCAAATTTTGATTATTTCTACAACGAAGCCTAATTTTAATGGATGCAGAATGTAAACAAGTGATTTTAAAATGAGTTGTGTAATAATTGCTGAATTTTTTTCACGCAAAATTATTTAAATCTGGAGCCTAGAATAAAAGTGTATGAATGAAATATTCACAGCTTTTACATAGAGAGCAGAACAATTTACATTTCGATGACGTCATTTGAATAAAGTTTATTTTTTTCGATGAAGTTTTAAGTTTTCAAATATAATAATTTATTGTAGTACTGTGATAATTTAAAATACATCAGCGCTGAATGTATCGCATTTTAGAGATGTTTAAATAACATTGCATTTCAGTTGGAAAGTGTTTCATAATCAATGCTTTATGCGTGATTGATCTTTCTTTTTCACTCTTTAATATGAGAACTGCACGGAAAAATTGGTATATTTTATTAACCTGAAAAGACCGTTTTAAACGGATCATTTTGCGCACCTGTTTACCTACTCCCCACCTGCTTGCCTGCTTAAAAGCAGAAAAACAAGTGCGTAAAATGAACATGTTACCTTTTTATCTGTTTAAAACGGTCTTTTCAGCGTAAAATAAAATATACACATTATTCCATATAATTCTCATATAAATGAATAAAATAACACATTCATATAAATATAGTTACCTTTTCAAGTGTATAACTGGAAATTTACCTGTTTAAAAGTGTCGTTCTAATGGCAGTAACCGTTTTTTGTAGTACCCGTTTTTTGTGTGTTAACTCATATTTTTTATTATGTATGTTGTACTTGATTCGCTTAAATAAAACGTGAAATAGCTACAAAATAAACATAGTAAAGATCCAGGGAAAAATTAGACACTTGTATAAATTTTCCGAATAAATATTTATTACATAAATTTACAGGAATTATATACAACTACAAATGATGGTGATAGTATAGATTACAGAATTTATATACAATTACAAATGATGATGATCGTATAGATTAAAGAATTTACAGGATTTATATACAATTAGAAATGATGATGATCGTATAGATTACAGGATTTATATACATTTACAAATGATGATGATCGTATAGATTACAGGATTTACAGGATTCATATACAATTACAAATGATGATGATCGTATAGATTACAGGATTTACAGGATTTATATACAATTACAAATGATGATGATCATATAAATTACAGGAGTTACAGGATTTATATATACAATTACAAATGATGGTTATCGTATAGATTCGTTAACATGTAAAAAACTTTACGAACTGCATTCCTATATTGCAGTTGGTTATGACTTTTGAAAAAAAAGTGGAGCAAGAGAAATCATGAAACAATGGTAAATAGTTTATTGAGTAAGCACCTGAATATGTGCTGTTAATTGAGTATTCCGCAATTAATTTTTACCTAATAAAAAAAATTATAACATTTGCATTTTTCTCAGTCATTCTTGTACCCATTCATTTGACACCTTGGAATTTCCTTTTTACTTTTTTGTAAATAATTTCTTTCCTGGATAATTTTTCTTTATAACTGATGATTTACTGGAAAAAGGTCCAGTTATCGAAAATTCCAAATTCAAGTTTAAGGCACTGTAAAGTACATCTTTACAGGCTAATTCTGAAAAACAAAACCACATGTCTTTACGATAATTACAATTCATCTTACAATGTTTTGCATTATTGGTCAGTTAGAATCTTACGCAGAGAAAAACAGCTTAAAAGTTGTTGGATTTATAGCAAAAGCAAAGATGGCTGATTTAAACTCCATTGGTTTAAACCATGTTTACTTTTTATTTATTTATTTATTTAAACCAGGATGATAATTCATCAGAATGGACAATATGCAGAGCATAATGAAATAATATAAATGAAATTACATTTGTTCACCCGAAAATTGTGATCTAAATTCTTTGGGTAAGTTTTCAACCCAAATTTAACACATTTTGTCCACGTCTTCACCAGGAATCAGAATTTAATCTTCGGGAAGAATTCTCGTATACTTCCGATTTCTTCTGAAAATTTGTTTTTAATGAATATATGATTGGAATAAATAATCGGGCTCTTTTTAATAACTCTTAATAAATCATCACCTATCATCGATATCTGCATATTTATCTTTTTTAGAAGCCGTGCAGGGCCCCTAGCTATATGAGGACCATTGAGCTGTAGATTATTTCCGATATGCATGAATCAGGCTCTGACGTGAGTTGTAAAGTTGCTTGCATACTTTACACTGATATCTTGATTTCAGCTTTTATAAGTGTTTACTCCCAATTTGAATGATTTGAGAAATAGCGCAGGGAGAAAACATAGCTCATAATGGATTTAATGAATGCATGATTGAAATAAGCAATCGGATTCTTTAACTCTTAATAAATCATCACTTATCATCGATATCTGCATTTTTATGTCTTTATTAAAGCCGTGCAGGGCTCCTAGCTATGTGAGGGCCCCTAAACTGTAGCTTATTTCCAGTATGCATGAATCAGGTTCAGACGTGAGTTATAAAGTTGCTTCCATACTTTGTACTGATATTTTAATTTCAGCTTTTATAAGTATTTACTCTCATTTTGGATGATTTGAGAAATAACGCATAGCTGATAATGGATTTAATGAATGCATGATTGAAATAAGCAATCGGATTTTTTAACTCTTAATAAATTTATGTCTTTGTTAACGAGTCATGCAGGGCTCCTAGCTATGTGAGGACCCCCTAAGCTGTAACTTGATTAGAGTATGCATGTACCAGGATCTAACATGAGATATAAAGTTATTTACATACTTTGTACTGATATCTTAATTTTAGCTTTTATAAGTGCTTGCTCCAATTTTAGATCAATGGGAAAATGACACAGGGTGAAAACATAGCAGATAATGGAGGTCTCAAGCAAGCGTATCGGGTAAGTGATATAACCTTACTTCAATTTTCCTATCTTCTATCTTTATACAATATGAAGTATCGCACCTCCTGATAGGCTTAATCGTATCATTTTAGAATACACAAAATTCATTTCCTTGTTTATTATCAAAATTTCAAAGTTCAAGAGTAAAATGGTGATTCTTAAGCATATTAAAACACACCTAAACTATTTTAAATATTTTCTGTCAAAGACTACAAGTATTTGTAAACTGTCATCATTTAAAACACCACCTTGACGTACAGGAGAAAATTTCAAAGTATCATAATCACAAAGTATCATAGACACCATAATGTCCATCATCAGTAGCATTAAGGGATTGACAGTCATTACCAATCGATAATATGCAAATTTTGTATTCAAGATTTTGAGTTGTATAAAGTCCATGTCTATCTATCTAATTCCTTAATTATCCGATTTACTATATGCAAATTTTATATTCACGATTTCGAGTTGTATAAAGCTCATGTCGATCTTTAATTATCCGATTTAATATATGCAAATTTTATATTCACGATTTCGGGTTGTATGAAACTCATATCCATCTATCCAATTCCTTAATTATCCTATTTAATATATACAAATTTTATATTCACGATTTCGGATTGATTAATGCTCATGTTTGTTAATTCTTTAATATTGCCACTGATGATGGACATTACGATACCTGAAAGTGCTATAGCACTTTGAAAATGTTTCCTGTGCGTCAAGATGGTGTTTCAAATAAAAAGAGTTTGCAAATACTTGTAGTCTTTGATAGAAAATATATGTAAAATGGTGAATTTGTTGATCACTGGTTATCTGGAGTCAAGAAGTTTTACTTTGATAACCTTTTTTGTGTAGAACTTTCTCGTAGAACTTTTTCGAACTTTTTTCAACTTTCTCGTACGTTTATATTCCAAATTTTTCAGGTGTATCATAATCAACATGAGAGCACAAAAAATCTGATGTGGGCAGCACGTGAATTTCTCTACAGACTTCAACTCATCTTCTCTTTATTTCTTTAAGAGCTCATTAAATTGAATTTAATTGCATAAATTAATACTAAATTTGCACTTTTAGTTCAATTTTCTTTTTTATTTGTTACCCGGATATATTTTCAAAGCTGACGTAGCAAAAACGAGAGAAAATTAAAATATCTCGAGAACGGTTAGTCCCAGAGTAATGGGGTTGATCTTATTTATTTCATTGTCAAAATTTACATATATAACAAGCGTTTAGTTGATACATTTGAGCATACGTAGGCTTTTATTTTAGATATTGACGATTTTTGCGGGCCAGTTTGTAAAAAAAAAATAGATTCTTTTTTTTTTCCCGAATCGTATCAAATTCCAATCAGCATCAAGGTAACCCATAAGTGACTTATATACCAAATTTTGTAAGATTTGGTCAATTAGTTTTTTAACTAGAGTGGATACATGCGTGGATACATTTTTTGCAGGATACATTTTTTCCCCGTCACAATACTTTCCTTATACATTATGTATATAAGGAAAGTAAAAAGGGTTTGACTCAAATAGGTTGATAATTGAGCTTTTCCCGTATGAAACAATCTGATGTAGGCAACACATGACTTTCCCTGCAAACTAAAATTTATATTCTCTTTATTTCTTTGATAATTCATTAAATTGAGTTTAATTGCAAAATAACAGGCATTATTATTTTTTGAAATTACACTAAATTTACACTTTTATATCAATTTTTGTTTTTATTTAGTAACTGGACGTTTGGTAACTGAGCGTGTATACACAGGTCACGCTAAAAATAGATTTTTCGTATTCTAGATATCCCAAAATGTGTATATTTGCCTAAAACTAGAGTTGCGATTTTCGACGTGATTCCAATACTTTCCCTATATACATCCCCATGTCTTGTAGGGATGCAAAAGGGAAAAAATCTGATGTGGGCAACACATGACTTTCCTTATATAATGCAATGAATTTACTACTTTTACAGTTAAAAAAATTTTATTCTCATAGTAGATACTTATATTCTTTCCAAGATATTGAATTTTCTTCAGTTAGTCGTCATCTTCATTGATTTAGCGTCATTTTATCAATTTGGCGAGATTTTTGCTAGTTTGGTAACAATTAAAAATGTCGCCAAGTTGGCGACATTCCGCCAAATTCGTCGCTAAAATTTCGCCAAGCGTTATGGACGGAGAAATAAGTTATTCTTACAGCAGATAAATGACTATTGGCGTTCAAATACAAAAGTATTACTCAAAGTATCTTTTTTCATGAATGGAACGAGCTAGATCCACGAGAATGATGTCACCAAATTTACCGCATGATATTACATATAAAAAGTGAACATGTTTCTCAATAGGAAATATTTTTTTTTATTTTATATAACATTTTGATATTTTTTTTTAATGTGCTATATCTGGAGAACGGTTCATGTTAGAGTTCTAAAATTTATGTCAATCGTTTTCTAATGAAAAATTACATAAGAAATGTCTATTTGAGTAACTTTATTAGCGGTTTTGGTTTTTGGACGATTTTTTCAAAATTTCACTCGAAAATTTAGGGGGGGTTCTGAACATTCGATTGCGTATAAAAATAGGCTTCCAGTGTTTACGGATTGTGATTTTTGTACCAAATTTCATTCGAAATCGCTCCATTCGATCGTGAGATATCGTCTCCACAGACTCACTGACAAACACACACAGACATCACCTCAAAAATGCTTGATTCGTGATCAGGGATGCTTGAAACGTGCTCTCCCGTCGAAAACTCGAATTCGAATTTTCGATCCCGTCACAATACTTTCCTTATACATAATGTATATAAGGAAAGTAACAGAAGGCTACATACGCTCAAATGTATCAATTAAATGCTTGTTTTATACGTAATTTTTGACGATGAAAAAAAATAAGACCAATCCCATTACTCTAGGTCTACCATCTACGAGATATTTTGATTTTTTCTCATTTTTGCTACGCCGGTTTTGAGAATAATACTTCCAGTTACCAAATAAAAACGAAAATTGAAAAAGTGCAAATTCGGTGCAATTTCAAATAATTATGCGTGTTATTTTGTGCAGTTAAACTCAATGAATTATTAAAGAAATAAAAAAGAAAATGAATTTCAGTCTGTAGGGAAAGTCATCTGCTGCCACATCAGATTTTTTTTTTTATTTTTTCATAATGAAAACTTAAATAGTTCCTAGTTCCTGAATTGATCGTGGCCCAAACGGTATAGTGGTTAAAGAGCCGTGCAAGGTTTTTACAGATCTGCTGGTTGCGAGTTCTGTCCTCACCTCAAATGTAATGCTTTCTTCGTTACAGTTTTAAATAATAAATAAACAATGTTCGCATTGTAATACATTTTGTGGGTTCTATCCCACATTTATTCTAATCGCCAATCCAATAAAATACTTATATAGTTAAAACAAAATGAAATTGCAGCGCCATTCGTAGCGCAGTGGTAAAGTGCAGCTGTAAAGCCGACGTTTTTGTTGTGGGTTCTGTCCCCATCAAATTTTAGCCACGTTTTTTTCAGATTATTTAAACGACATGTTAAAATGTTAAACTTAAATACACCGAAATCGAAGCTCCGATCGACGCCCTGCTTGGCCGAGAGGCTTGGGGCGTCAAGTTGCGGGGCTTTAGGCTGGGGTTCGATTCCAGACGGGGAAAATTGTAGTGTTAAAGAATAGCGTGTGTTAGTGCGTTTCGACGGGGTTGAAAAGGGGATCTTGAGGTCTTTCTTAATTTCTTAAAATTAATTTCTCTCTTACTAATTTTCTATATTTCTTACTAAATTATCTGCACGAGATGGAGGACGAGGGTGTGCGGCGGCTCCACCGTTGCTGGTGGGGTTTCTCTCGGGCCTGCCGGCTTCGGTGTTGAACCCCCCACCCTCGTCCAAAGTTCGTGCAGGGCTTGTTTTGCAGCATGTGACACCGACATGTGTTAACGAAGTCCATAAATTTTATGCATTTTCGAAAATAAAAAATCTCTTTTCTCGTAGGTAAGTAGAAGATCTCTTTTTTAGTGTTCGAGAGGTCAGTGCACGTAGAACATATGAGTGACGTCATTTCCTGTGGCGTCATTTTGCGCATATCATTTCCCGGCCCCGATAGCCTATGGAGTTGGAATCACGCAACATGACCACCGAGACAGACAGCTCTCATATCTGTGATGTCACTTCTATGACGTCATTTCCGCTCAAGTAATATTAATCATAAAACACTTTCTAATATATATGCCAGAATTTTCTCAACAGCAGATAGCAAAATTCTGCTGTTGAAAAAAATCACAAATGCCAGAATGTCTAAATGAAGGTGGATGGGCTCGAACCCATAGCCTCTAGAATAGGAATCAGTCAACATGACCACTGAGCCAGCCAGCTCACACACCGATGAACCTTATTAAACTATTTAAATTTGACGGAAAGATTGGTCGACAAAAGCCGAAACAGCTTGCACACGGATGGGCCCGAACCCACAGCACAAGCAAATAGGATCAATCAACATGACCACTGAGCTAGCCAGCTCACACGTTAGGGATCCTAATTAATCTATTTAAACTTAACGGAGAGAGAGACTGATTAGAAAAAGCACAGAAACCAAAACGATTCAACTCTCTGTGTGCGGATGGACCCGAACCCATAGCCTATGGAGTTGGAATCAGACAACATGTTCACTGAGCCAGACAGCTCTCACAGCGGTGATCCTAATTAATCTATTTAAACTTAACGGAGAGATTGATCATTAAAAATACAGACATCAAACCGACTTAACGCGTTATACTCAATGCGAGCAGACGGACTCGAACCCACAGTCTTTGGTATTGGTATCAGACGATATGACCACTAAGCCAGCCAGCCCTCCCACAGACGATCTTAATTAATCTATTTAAACTTAACGAAGAGACTGATCATTAAAAGTAGAGACGCAAAAACCGACTTAATTCTCTCTACTCATTACGAGCGGACGGACTCGAACCTCGAGCCTTTGGAATTGGTATCCGACGACATGACCACTAAGCCAGCCAGCCCTCCCACAAACGATCTTAATTAATCTATTTAAACTTAACGAAGAGACTGACCATTAAAAGTACAGACGCAAAAACCGACTTAATTCGCTCTACTCATTTCGAGCTGACGGACTCGAACCCACAGCCTTTGGAATTGGTATCAGACGACATGACCACTAAGCCAGCCAGCCCTCTCACAGACGATCTTAATTAATCTATTTAAACTTAACGGAGAAACTAATCATTAAAAGTACTCGACAATCGACTTAATTCGCTCTACTCATTGCGAGTGGACGGACTCGAACCCACAGCCTTTGGAATTGGTATCAGATGACGCGACCACTGAGCCAGTCAGCCCTCCCACAGACGATCTTAATTGATCTATTTAAACTTAACAGAGAGATTGTTCATTAAATATACGGACACCAAACCGATTTAACTCGACTGACTTTGTTAACGGTGAGCAATAATGATTTTGTTAATGGTAAGCGGGGATAAAATAATGCTTTCTGTGTTCTAGCCTTACTGGTTTCGAAGTAAATACCTCTACCAGAAAAATTCTAACCTCCTTGTTTTAAGGAATTTTAGTCCTCGACGTCTGCTCTATGCTGACAAGCAGCAATGACTACGGAACCATTATTTCATAGGTGGTGAGGGAAGATGAATTGAAGTCATTCTTGAACTGATATCTGAAATTCACCACGAATTTTAAAAGATATTAAAATAGTACGTACTAACAGATATCAGTCTAATGTATCCTATCAATCCGTTTGACTGGTCTGTTGGGCTGTTATCAACTCATTTATTTTTTAAAGAATTGGGAATATTTCAAAAACAACTTTCAAGAACAACTTTCATAACAAAGCTCAAAAAAGATGAATTTGCTTTTCCTTAGGACGCTATATGTGGTAACATTTCACAGTATTTTACTGTAAATCGAGTCATGCTCAAATTCAACTCCTTCAAACCATTTCTCAAGGTACTGAAATTAATGTAATGTGCTTAATAATTGTAAAACTTTTTATTTGTATAACGTTTTGTCAGCTTCAAAATGTTTTGGCATTTAGAATTTGTTGTGAAGTTAGATTACATGTTGTACAAGTTTAATGTGCGTCATACTGTTACTATCTAAAATTAGAATACATCTTCCAAAGATGTTTCTAACGAGGGTTCCCCTGACCCAGTGGCGTATCCACATTGTTACGACGTATTCTTTGGAATCGTGAGTGTGCGCTCAGGATACAATGAGTTCACATTTCTGGATAACTAACATGTTTATTCCCAAGCACAGCGTAAACAGGAACAATATACAGTACTACAACAATATACAGTAATATAATACATAAAACTACTGATACTATTATTGAAACATTGAGGTATTTCATTTCACAAAACAGCAGCTACTATTCTCAAAACATCGACGAATATCCCAGTTTAATGCAACTCGTATCACGTCAACTGCTCGCCAACTGAGTGATGACTCCTCTTATAGACTCTCTATAGAAACTTCTGGAAATCTCTCATATCTCCTAAAATATTGGTTATTTCGAGATGCTTCTCGAACCTTCGAAATGTCGCCAAATCGGCGATAAATTGCAACCCTCTCCCGAATTTCAGCATTTGTCATCTGGTATCAGCATCTGGTTTTCTCTCCGTCTGGTTTTCAAAAAAAAAAAACTCCAGTGAGGAAATGTTACACATTCGCTACAATACTAATGATGCATCAAATGTAAAAACAAATACTCTTACTTTTAAAATGCAACATTTATATTTCACGAATATTAAGATTAGATGCAAACAGTACTGCATTCCTAGTTTAACAGTTATTATTTCTTTTAAGCAAGGTTTATTTTTGTGTTGAGACTAAGGCGTCTTTATCAACTTTCGGAGCCCTGGGTGAAAGCTTAGTTTGAATATAGGTAAATTCATCTAGTGTAAATTATATATTAAACATGGAAAATTAGTTTTTGTGAAACTAAAATCACCTTCCCTACCATGCATGGTAACGTGTAGGGAAAGTATTGGAATCGCGTCGAAAATCGTAACTCTAGTTATCAATGGATTTACATGTTTCGAGCACCCTAGAATACGAAAACACTATTTTCAGCGTGATATCTGTGTGTGTGTCTATCTGTCTGTGCAATGTCTGTATCCAATCTCACTTAAAAACTAATTAACCAAATTTCATGAAATTTGGTAAGTCACTTCTGGGTTACCCTGGTGTTGATCAGATTTCGGTACGATTCGGAAAAAAGGAACCTGCCTTTTTATACGAAATGGCCCGCAAAAATTGCATGTATCCGCACTCTAGCTGAAAAACTAATTGACTAAATTTCGTAACATTTGGCAGATGGTTACTTGTGAGTTACAGTGGGGCTAATAAAATTTTAATAGGCTTCGAACTTTGTGTGTGTGTGTGAAATGGCCCGCAAAAATCATCAAAATTTAAAATAAAAGACTGTCACTGTAGTTAGAACTGTATTTGATGAAATGTATTGAAATTTAGCTGTTAAGTCCCTTAAGAGTTATCCTAATGCAGATACAAAATAGCCCTCTAAAGATCACTGAAATATATTAATTATATACTTGCTCGTCATGTAATTTTTAACATAGCGAATAAAATTAACCTAATGGCTTTAGAACGAACCGTTCTCGAGATATTTAGGTTTTTGGAATTTTTTAAGACCTGAAGACGTTTTACAATGCCAATTATGTTGCCAAATGAAAAGAATATGCATTAAAAATACAAATTGGATATAATATCAGAAAAATATCTATGTTATGTTTTGCAATTAAATTGAATTTAATGCATCATAAAATATAAGAAAATAAATTTGAGTCTGTAAGGAAAGTCATGTGCTGCCCATATCAGATTTTTTTTTCCGCCCCTGAGTAAATTGTATTATTACAATGATAAATTTTGTAATTTATCATTGTAATGATACATTGTAATTTATCATTGTAATTATACATTGTAATTTATCACTGTAGTTATACAGTAATTTAGCATTGTAATAATTCATTCAGTAACTTATCATTGTAATGATACATGTAATGATACATTGTATTATTGTAATGATATAATTTACTCAGAGGCGGATTGGCACCATCAGACCGGCCCAGGTAAATGATTTGCATGGCCCATATATACTTTATCAGTTACTTCTTAATACAACTTTTTTTCATTTGTCTTTCACGGAAAATTAGTGTTCCACGATAAAATAAAAAAGTCTAAGGAGCTATTTCCCTTAGCTACGTTCAAAGATAAAAGGAAAGTTATTCATCTCAGCCCAATGGACACAGCATTTGTTTCATCTATGTAATTAACATTTACTCCCCCCCATCTAATCATATATTCACCTTGTTTCTGTACAGGCTTACAAGAAATGGGTGAAAAGACATGGGGAGGAGCCTTTACTACCAGGTCTCAACTTAACGCACGACCAACTCTTCTTCCTCAACTACGCACAAGTAAGTTGCCATTGCAGGTATCCAGCAGAAGTCAATTGAAATATTCGATTTTCAGTAACTCTTCTATCTCTATATTAAAAAAAAGGACTGGGTGCAGCCGCTGACCAAATCCTTTTAAAATAGAGAGATCAAGGCTAGCACCGGACCTATGACATCAAATGATTTGCAACTTAGCATGATGATTTAAAATACAGTGCCATGTGGCACATCCTATTTTGGCTACAATCGGATAGAAATTTCTAAATTTTTAAACAATTTTGAAATGAAATGTTTTTTACTCTACTTTTATATTAAAATTTTGTTTTCTTTGTTGTATCTTTAAAATCTAATCTTTCATTGTTGAAAACGATGTTATCATCTCAAAAGCAGCAATATTTACACTTTTTGATTTAAAGAATTAAAAATACATTATTCAGAATTTCATTTAAATATTACTTCTTTTGAAATGGTAACGGCGTTTTCAACAATGAATCGTGAAAGTTCACGACCATGGAATTAGAATGAGTTAAAAAATAAAGAGTTAAAAAAAAGAGTTAAAGAGTTAAAAGTAGAGTTTAAAAAAAGAAAACAGGGTTTTTTCTGTTTTTTTTTAAAGAAAAAAAAAGTGTTTTTAAAGAATTAAAAGACCATAGAGTTACTTTTACCTCCATGTTCATGACAATAGTGCTTGCGAAGCGCTCATTACTGACCTCACAAACAGAGGAAACAAAACATTTCAGACAGCATATAGGGGCATACAATTCTTCTTTGGCTTTTCAAGCTTTGGTGCTCACGAAGATTTTGAAAGATGAGGACCCCAACTGGTAAAGATTCAGGGTGAAGTGTATCATCATGCAACATCTCTCACTAACATAGGAAAGAAAGTTCCTGCAGTCGGAGAGCCAGCAAAGATTTTACCTACTCCATTGGGTACAAAAGGTGTGAGCATTGCATGTGTTAGAACTTCGAGGTGTCAGCAGAGGTCCATGAGTCTGGCAGTCCTCTCGGGTGGCCTTCGCCCAGGGCGTATTTTTGAAATAGTCTAAAATTGACATCTACTTACCTCCATCGAGTGCATGGGTGAAATTGGTGTCAAATAATAGGTTTTAACGTCCCATTAACGTATTTATGAGTCTGGCAATCGTTACAGATGGCAGACTGCATGCCAGACGACACAAAATTCTAAAGTTTGCAATTTTAAACATCTATGCTTTGAAAACTTATGAGTAGAATTCAACAAAATTTTACAGTTTGAGATTTTAAAATATCTACATTAAGATTATGCAAAAAAACTAGTATATTATAATTCACTTTTCTTTCCCGACCAAAATGTTTTTTTTTTTTTTTTTTTTTTTTTTTTTTTTTAGATTACTAGAGGGCTCTGCCCCCCTCCTCGCTTCGCTCGCGCAACCTCCTTTGAGAGGCTTCGCCTCCTACTCGCTGCGCTCGCTTCATATCTATCTTTCTTAAAAATTCTAAATTCAAAAGTTTGTTTTCTATCCCTGCCTATTTTCTGAAGGAGGGAAAAGCAAGGATTTTTCTTAGCCCAGGGAATCCAAAACCTGAATTGAGCTGTTTCATGCCAAACTAAAGTTTAAATGAATAAATGGTTTATTTCAGCGTATTCCCCAAAATTTTTTCTATAAATGTACCAAATTTCATACTTTTATATGCAATAGTTTCTGCGGTACGAAGCAAAGAATCTCGAGAAACGAAAAATTTGTCGAACACGACGGCGGAGGCTACTTTTTTTTTAATACAGCGAGATAAATATTAAAATGTTCATTTGTGTTATCTTACTGCGCATTTAAAAGCAATACACAATATATATCCGATTTTGAGTAAAAAGCCTACAATAATAAATTTGCATATGATGAATATTGTATTTTACAACCACAAAATCATACTTTTTTTTTTTTCTTTCAGATATGGTGTGGCTCCATGAGACCCGAAGATGCGTTGAGTAAAGTTCGTTCTTCGGTTCACAGTCCGGGTCCCATCAGGTAAACTACGAAAATTTCTTATTGATTAAAATATTGCTGTCTTATTCTGCGTAGGTTTAATTATATGAAATTTAATACCTAATTGTGATAGCAAATTTATATTAAGTTGTGTTCTTTCTGTGACAGAATATATTTATACGCATTTTACGTATTAAATTGAATTTTCTGGCAATATGTAGCGTATAATCATAAAAGGGAACTTTTAAAATGGCGATATGGCAATCAAAGATTGAAATCAAATCCCCAAAGAAAAGCATAAATATTTTCAACTGTGGCAAATCGTTACAAAATAATCTGGGGAGACATAAAACAGAGGACTAAAATTAGCAAATAAAACGTCTCATGCTGTATATTTTAATAAGGTTACAAATAAAAAAATCTGATGTGGACAATACATGACTTTCCTTATATAATGTAATGAATTTACTACTTTAACAGTAAAAACAATAGTTATTCTTATAGTAGATGTATTCTTTCCAAGATATTGAATTTTCGTCAATTAGTCGTCATTTTCATTAATTTAGCCTCATTTTTATCCATTTGGCGAGTTTTTCGTTAATTTAGCAACATTTAAACAAGTCGCCAAGTTGGCGGCATTCGACCAAATTCGTCGCCAAAATCTTGCCAAGCGTTATATATGGAGAAATAAGTTATCCTTACAGCAGATAAATGACTATTGGCTTTCAAATACAAAAATATTACTCAAAGTATCTTTTTTCATGAATGGAACGAGCTAGATCCACGAGAATGATGTCACCCAATTTATGGCATGGTATTACATATGAAAAGTGAACATGTTTCTCAATAGGTAATATTTTTTTTTTATTTTACATGATTTTTTGATAATTGTTTCGAAAAATGTGCAATATCTCGAGAACGATTCATGTTAGCCGTCTAAAATTTGTGTCAATCGTTTTCTAATGAAAAATTACATAAGAAATGCCTATTTTCGTAACTTTATTAAAGGTTTTGATTTTTTAATGATTTTTTCAAAATTTCACTCAAAAATTTAGGCGGGTTCTGAACATTCGATTGCGGGGGGGAAAAAAAAAAAAAAAAAAAAAAAAAAAAAAAAAAAAAAAAAAAAAATAGGCTTCCAGTATTCACGGATTGTGATTTTTGTATCAAATTTCGTTCGAATCGATCCATTCATGCGTCAGTTGTCGTCTCCACACACACACACACACACACACACCATCTCAAAACTGTTCGATTCGTAATCAGGGATGCTTGAAACGTGCTCTCCCGTCGAAAACTCGAATTCCAATTTTCGACCCCGTCACAATACTTATACATTATTGTATATAAGGAAAGTAATAAAACATTATAACTAAATTACAATGAAAACTAATTACTGACATTTCGCAATTTTGTTACTACATTGGAACCCCGATTTTGCGTTCCTCTGTGGAACCGATTATAAAACATTATAAGCGCTGGAAGACACAGTACACGGGAAACACTATTTTAACTAGTATTAAAACAATCATGGGGAAAACAAGTAAGGAAATAAATATACCACTCACCATGCTTTACTTTTCCACTCGTTAAAGAGTTTAATTACTGATTCACATAGGAAAATTCAAAACGCATCCTAAATGTCAAAAACCCTGTATTTTACAAATTCCTTAAATCAAATTTGCTATTAACTTTTAAAATGACGTTCTAGAATTCACGTGATCGTTTCATATAAGAGGTGTAATTATTATTTTAATTTTTATTTAAAAAACTACTGAATATATTTCGCTGAATTTTTTTTTATATATTTTATGGAACAATTTGAATATTATCTAAAATTTTCGAAGCAATTTGTGAATTTTAAATCCGCTTAAAAAATGTTTGAAAAATTAGGTCCCATAAGGTTCAATGTATTTCATTTTTTCGACCCGGGTTCAATCCAAACCTAATTGGATGATATTATTCATTTATATTTCCATAGGTCCCACAGACCGTCTGAAAAACATACTAAAATTTCATTTTGATAAAAGTCATTTCTACGGCAGTTATCGTGCTAACGGACAGACAGACAGACAGAATGAACAAAGTCATAAACACTTTTCAACTATTGTAAAGTGTTAAAAAATGATGCAAAAACGCAGATGTTGTTTAAAAATTTTGCAAAAATGTTAATGAACAAATATAAATCGATCGAAAGCGATTTTTCATAAGTGTATTTTAGTAGTCTCTGTTATTAAACAATTAAAGCTTATATATAAAAGACTACAAAGAAAATCCATCATAGAACGATTAAGTGATTTAGAACGAATTTAGCTCTTCTGGTAATTGAAAATAGTGATGCCAGAAAAATGAATATATATGACAGAATAAAGTTTGCTGCAGAAAGGCTCGGAAAAAACTGTATTTAACAAGTAACAAACTCACAAGAACACAAACTCAGAAGAAGCACGTGGTAAGGAGCTCCGTTAAAAACGTCCTTCCTCGACCAAGTACACCGACTGAAAACTTTGTTTATTTTCAGATGTTTTATTAACATATGTATGTGGTCCAATTGCATGTTATTCCTTGAATACAAAAAATCCATCACAGAACGATTAAGTGATTTAGCTCTTCTTGTAATTGAAAATAGTGATGCCAGAAAAATGAATATATATGACAGAATTAAGTTTGCTACAGAAAAGGCTCGAAAAAAAACAGTATTTATTTATTTATTATCAGATGTTTTATTAACATATGTATGTGGTCCAATTGCATGTTATTCCTTGAATACAAAAAATCCATCATAGAACGATTAAGTGATTTAACTCTTCTTGTAATTGAAAATAGTGATGCCAGAAATATGAATATATATGACAGAATTAAGTTTGCTACAGAAAAGGCTCGAAAAAAACAGTATTTATTTATTTATTTATTTTCAGATGTTTTATTAACATATGTATGTAGTCCAATTGCATGTTATTCCTTGAATACAAAAAATCCATCATAGAACGATTAAGTGATTTAGCTCTTCTTGTAATTAAAAATAGTGATGCCAGAAATATGAATATATATGACAGAATTAAGTTTGCTGGCAGAAAAGGCTCGAAAAAACTGTATTTATTTATTTATTTACTTTCAGATGTTTTATTAACATATGTATGTGGTGCAATTGCATGTTATTCCTCGAATACAATAAATAAATTCATCAGTTGTAAATTATTTCAGAACATATGCCGAAAATTTTAACAAAGAAATTTTGCTTGGAAACTCAAAATTTGCAGTTACGCCACTGACTTATACAGATTCTGAATTTTTGTTCTTTACAGATGATACCCCGTTTTATCTTGTACAACTAACTCAGAATAAATTAAAACCTTATCAGAGATCTCCATCTACTGAAAATGGTTTCGTATCTCACTGGAAATACGGCTTTTGGTGACGTAATTCGTTGTGTCAGAAGTTCTGTATTTGTTTCGAATTTCGCGTGGTGCATATGAATCATAAGGCCATTTTTAGCTTCGTTACACGGAACGAAACGGGCGGCTTTATCCGCAATCTTCTGAAATATTTATATCATACTGGTGAAATAGGTTGTCGGTTTCGATGCATTTAAATTTATGCAGGTATTACGAAACTTCGAGAAATAATTTTTGTTTTTAAAAGCTGATTATTTTGAAAATGCTTTTGGGTGTCTTTTCTTCACCTTACGCAACGTCAGTGACGAAGCGTGATAAAATAATTCGAAGGAGACATAACCAGAGACTAAAATTAGCAAATAAAATATTTCATGCTGTATATTTTAGCGAGGTTATGAATGGAAAATAATAACGGAATTACAATGAAAATAAGTTAACGAAATTTGGCAATTTTGTTATCACAGTGGAACCCAGGTTTTGCGTTTCTCTGTGGAACCGATTTAAAAACGCTATATGCGGGAAAACGCAATACATAGGAAATCCTATTTTGTCATGTAAAAATCAAAAGAAACAAGAAAAAAAAATAATACTCACCAAGCTTAGCTTCACTTTTTCACTTATTAAAAGTTAATTTATAATTCAAAAAGAAAAATTTCGTATCAAAAACGTCAATGATTTAACGATTCCCTAAATCAAATTTGT
Source organism: Amaurobius ferox (assembly GCA_951213105.1). Lineage (NCBI taxonomy): Eukaryota > Metazoa > Arthropoda > Arachnida > Araneae > Amaurobiidae > Amaurobius > Amaurobius ferox. Next base: position 43,758,641 of record OX578138.1, read on the forward strand.
AACTTTTAAAATTACTTTCCAGAGTCCTCAGATAATAAACACTATTTTTATGGAAATAAAACGATTCAGACAAAAAAGGCAGGGAAAGGGAATTATTATCCCTCCAAAACGCCCTGGGGCCTACTTGGGCTTATACGACAGCTAAAATCCACTAGAATCCACAGCTAGAATCCACTAAGCAGCTCTTTTCTAAGTGCTAGTAGCTACTTTCGAGGGCAAAAGAAAAGCCACCTTCTTCAGGACAAACAAGAAGTGAAACCTCACTAAGCCATGCAAATTTGGGTCATATGATAGAATAGAACATGTTGCTAGAGGTAAAAGAAAAGTTGCTTTCGCTGTGGGAAGAAATGAAAGTGGTAAAACCAGAGAATCAGGAAAATGAGAAGCAGACTACTATAAATGAATTGCAAAAACCAAGGAAGAAAGAAAAATAACAGAAAATAAAAAATTAACAGAAAGAAAACAAGGCGGTAAGGGAACCATGAGTGTCCATACATAGGCGATATAGGGAGGGGGCACCAGCCTCTTTTATCAATCTGCAATATTTATTGTTTTGGTTTTTTTTTTTTTTTTTTTAAGAGAAAATAATACATTTTGGAACTGGCTGCAAGTTACTATCGACAACTTTGAATCATTAATCTCCGATTTTTAAATAATTAATTTGCAAAAGTAAAAATTATAAAATTTAGTGAAAATATTTCTTTTCTTTGTGTTCGACTACAAATTCATTTTATTTTTATTAACTTTTCAACAACCATATTTGCTGAAAACTAGTTCTTGAAACTCATATGACTAACTCAGAAGATGTTTATATATGTTTAGATGCCCTTTAAATTCCTGAAATTTTCTCTCAAGGGGTACGGGGAGTCAACCCCGGCAGATGAGTCCCCAAATGCACCCCCTCTTCCCTTTGGAAAAACCCCATGGGCGTCCATAAAGAGAAAGGATTGCTGAGCGAATATACTAAATAATAAGTAAACCTAATAACGGTAACAGAAGAACGTGAAACGTTTAAACCAGCTGTAAAATATATAAACAAGAAAAGTAAGTAGACAATGATTGAAAAAGACGGCAAAACAAAAAATCTGATTTGGGCAGCACATGACTTTCCTTATATAATGCAATGAATTTACTACTTTTACAGCCAAAAAAAATAGGTTATTCTTATAGTAGATATTTATATTATTTCCAAGGTATTGAATTTTCGTCAATTAGTCGTCATTTTTATCCATTTGGCGAGATTTTCGTTAATTTGGCAACATTTAAAAAAGTCGCCATGTTGGCGACATTCCGTCAAAATATCGCCAAGCTTTATGGAAAGAGAAATACGTTATTCTTACAATGGATAAATGACTATTGGTGTTCAAATATAAAAGTATTACTCAAAGCATCTTTTCTCATGAATGGAACGAGCTAGATCCACGAGAATGGTGTTATCCAATTTATCGCATGATATTGCATATGAAAAGTGAACATGTTTCTCAACAGTTAATATATATATTTTTTAATTTAGATAAATTTATTTGAAAAATGTGCAATACCTCGAGAACGGTTCATGCTAGTGTTCTAAAGTTTATGTCAATCGTTTTCTAACGAAAAATTGCATAAGAAATGTCTATTTGCGTATCTTTAAAGGTTTTGATTTTTTGATTTTTTCAAAATTTCACTCGAAAATTATGGGGGTTCTGAACATTCGATTGCGTTTAAAAACAATAGGCTTCTAGTATTCATGGATTGTGATTTTTGTACAAAATTTCATTCGAATCGTTCCATTCGTTCGTGAGATATCGTCTCCACAGACTCACTGACAAGCACACACACACTCAGACATCACCTCAAAAATGCTTGATTTGTGATCAAGGATGCTTGAAACGTGCTCTCCCGTCGAAAACTCGGATTGAATTTTCGACCCCGTCACAATACTTTCCTTATACTATGTATATAAGGAAAATAATAGTAGAAAAACAGGAATAAAAGTGAAAAACAAATATGAAGGAACCAACTTGTTTTGGAGGCTATAACTGCTTCAAAAAGATTGCAGAGAAATAACTAAAATCCGATAATAGAAGATAAAAACTGGAAGAAAAAACAAAGAAGGAAGCAGACCGGAATGGAAAATTATATAGAGATTTCCAAGCGCAAGGAAAGAAAAATGATCGTTAAGAAGGGACTAACCGAAATAAAGTCCAATTCAAAAATTTAATTAGGTATAAAGCTGCAATATTTTATAAAATGTTATATATGTAAGTATTTTCGGAATTTTCAAAAGTGTCAATGTATAAAACCGGGTAACTTTAGAAAAAATTAGTAGCTAAATATTTTATAGGAACGAGACGTTCAATTACTCCCATAAAAGGATTGGATTCCAAGTCTTTCAATAACCGTTTTCTTTTTTCTTTCAGAGTCCTGGGTCCTCTTTCGAATTCTTACGACTTTGCCGAGATTTACAACTGTCCGGTAGGAAGCCGGATGAACCCGGGCAAAAAATGCTCGGTTTGGTGAAGAGAGTTGAGACTGATCAAGTTCTTCATAAGAAAAACAGTTCTGCCTTAAAGAACGAGACATTGAAATTTTGTTGGGAAAAATGGACTTGAAAATTTATGGGAGATGATCTGTACATAAGGGTCGAAAAACGTGTGAAAGCAGCGTTTTTTCCTTCCCCTATGAATGAATGTAAAATTCTTTAAAATTGATATGCGTTTACGAAGCATATCAATTTCGAGTGGAGATCAAATTTTGGAAAATAATTACGTATAACAAGAAATTATACCACAAATAGTTTGATATTAAGGATGAATTTTGCTGATTTATTTATACGACTAATGGAAATGACCTGCTGTTCTTGAAAAGCATTTAAAATTTGACAATTAGCGTATAATTGCGGTACACTCAACATTTTCAATAAAACTAAATATATACTAATATGGGAATAAATACAGAATTGTATTTGATACGAAATATGATAATCAGTGCTTTATATATTAATTACTTTTATAAAATAAATTAACAAATTATGGCGTTTAAATTATTATTTTATAATAAGATAACTAAAATTCCATTATCAAGGAATGAAAAGCATGAATGGTTTCAAGACATATGAGCATAGATAGCTTGCCTTGTCGATCAAAAATAAAAGCTGGGTTTTTACATTTGTATACCACTGAGAGTTACCCGAACAAAAGAATTCCACAGATTATATTTCCTTGTACAGTAATCCACAATTTAAACTACTTATATTTGGAAACTATGTATTGAATTAACATGCGAAAACAATATCTACTACAATTTTTGCCAGCATAATTACGTAGTATACCAATATTGTTATTATATCTCTGTAAAACACTTTCTAGCAGAACTTGAATTATTAGGGTTAAAGCTTTGTTAAACCTACGAAAAATAGCCCCTCATTACGTTTCATATAAGATTTTTGTTAATTTAACCGAAGTTCCGTTAACAAGGTTTTAAAGAACATAAGCTGCTTCTAACGCAACAAAGCCGTTTTCATATTTATAATCCAGAGCAATTATAGACTGTTGAACTAAAGTTAGAAATAATTGAGGCATTGATTAAACATATTTTCACGCACATTGATAAACACCGTTTAAACAGAAATTATCTCATTTCGACTAAATTAACATTATCTGATACTATTCAACTGCTATATGGTTAGTCGAAATTATTCAGATAACCTTTAAAATTATGATAAAAATTTAAAAAAATAAAAGAAAAAGATTAAAAAACCACTGTAATAAAAATTAAATAATATAAAACTTCATAAAAATACAATATACACTGAAACATATGGATCTACCGGTTTTGAAGGCAAACAGCAACATTTCTTCCTTCAGTACAAACAAGAAACGCAACCTCATTTATTCAAGTAAATTCGACATCTTAATTGAACAAATGACGTTGCGACCCTTGTTTGTCCTAGACTGAAGAAGAAAGCTGTTTACCTTCGAAATCGGTGATCCTTACATTTTATTGTATGCTGTATAAAATACTTAACGTTATAGTTATGTTTTTATTTATTTTTTTAATTATCATAATTTAACAGCGTGATGTACCATTTTATATGAGCTAACTATTTAAGTATAAGATTTAGTCACGCTTAATTAAAAGTTAAACATTTACTTTGTTTAAACCAATTTGTTTCAAACGGGCTTTATTGGTGGGACATAAAAGTTGTTTTATCCAATGCCGTCGCCAAGGGGGAATTTAGAGATCATATCTCCTCCCCCAGGAACCTATCGAATTTCGAAGAATTGATATATGAGAAATGAAAAACAAAGTTTCCCCCCTCCCCCCAGAACTTTTTTCTGGCAGCACAACTGGCTTAAATGTGGCCCATAGACTGACAGTCTTGATAAAAACTTTCATTTATATCAAGACAGAAACACACAATTCAAATAGAGAAGCTGAATACCTTGGCCATACCTTCCGACGAGGCGAAAGCCGAAAATAGCACAAATATCAGATTCTCATTGTATTTGCACGGCATTTTAGTTTGCGCACGAATCTTCAAATATCGTTTTTATCCTCAACTTGTGTTTGACGGTACAGAATTCGTTGTTAATCGTGCATAGATACAGAAGGATTACTACAATTCCGTTGTCTTGTGCTAAGGATCTGAAAATAAATTAGTACAAATTTGAAATGTCAACAAATACTCATGCATATCAATATTCCACAGTTGACCGTCTGAGAGACATTGGGAGGAATCACACGGTCTCTATAATATTTAGTCACATGCATGCAACCTTTGATAATAAATATCTAAATAACATTACAATTATGCCAAATGTAACCTCAAGGCTATCCTATTAAATCAAAGTAAGAGACTTCAAACTTCATTGTAGTTCTGCATACACAAATGCACAAAATTTAAATATGACTTGACATAATAGAAATAGCATAACTTTCTAATAATAATTTCTTCTAAAATATTCCAGTTTATTACATGGCATACTAAGAGAACGTTTTGTACATATCAGATCTCTGAAATCTAGCAGCATTGTCCTGATAATAAATTATTTTCAATCAGCTTTTACAGTTATCACTATCTCTGTATATACACACACATGGAAGATTTTTATTTTTTATTTTATCAGATTTGAAACTTGATTCTGTTTCAATAAGTATCTACCGTTTGAGACATAAATATCAACATTTTGGAGATGCTGCCTTCACTTCGAATGGTCAAAAAAGCTAAAAACATATTGTTATATTACATCAATATCCAAAAATATCTAAATCAGCGTTTTCATCGGATTCCTTGAGGATTCCGCGATATAATATTTTCGTAAAATTTTCTTAATTGAAAAAAACGCGTACTCATGTTCACGCGGAGTAGGAGCACGTTAAATATGTGGGTCTGAAAGTCCTTCCGAGAGGTTAGTGATAGGGGAAGGTCGCCCCCACTGTGTACCGGTATAAATTGGGTGGCACTGTCCCAGCCGTCCAAACAGATACCTTACACCTTCGGGTAGCCCGGCCGTCCAAATAGTTGCTCAAGTCCTCAGGATGAGTCGGACGGTCTGGGTCTTCAACACCTTCGGGTAGGTCGGATAGTCTGAGTCGAAAGAAAGAAAAAAGAAAGTAAAAACGCGTAAAATATGAATGTATAATTTGAAATTGCAATGGACTTTTTCTCCTTTTGGTGGTTCGCCATCAAATTGAATTTCATAAGAGAAAAATTCATAAGGTTGAAAAATGTTCTTAGGTTCTACGCCTCACTATATAAACATTTTACGAATTTGCATACAAGCAGAAATTTATTTCAAGTTAGTTTATCCCTTATTACGCTTCTGTTTTTTTATTTCCCCCAGTACCCCCGATACTCGATTATGTACGGGGGTACCCGATTTGAAAAGATGCTGCTTTCACATTACAGATCAGATATTGGACATTTCACTGTAACATCGGTTAATATCTACTATGCTGCAGTTATTTCCTCGTGATGTTACAACATCCAAGCTTCCATTTCAGATAATTTCCTTGTACAGTTGTCTCTATGTATATGTCACATTCAAGTTACAGCAGTCTGTGTTTACGTCTCTTATTCATATCTGTTAATAACGAAAAGCTATGCACCACACTTAGTTTTTATTTTGTCACCTAACGTACATATAATCTGTATGTCTACTTTGCTTGATAGCAACAGAAATTTTCAATACAAGCAAACTATGTTAGAGCGTCAGAGGTGCAAATTATCTGCGATACCCTAATATACGCGATACGCGAATTTCAGTGACTATATCTACCGGTGTTCATGGAACTTTTATTGGGTGTCCAAAAGGAATATAAAACCAACGGTTGTCGTAGAAATAAAGTGAAATATAAAAAATAATCAGCAAAAAGAGGAGAGTTCATCTATGATAGTTTCCCACCACAAATCTAATAATTTCATAGAAATGCAAAATTTAATTCTTTTTTATATGCCCCCCCCCCCCAGTCAAAAGAATATCAATTAGTAAAATTTTCGATGTGCTTAATTAGGGCGAAAGAAATTTACCCGGTACTTTTGATGAAAAATTTGCTGATATATCGATTATTGAAAAATCCTTGACTTATTCCATTTTACCTGAACTGTACGTGTATTTCCCATGAAAATAAATATGGGGAATATCAAGAAATTTAAAATAAAAACAGAGGTCGGAACCATTTGTTTCAGACAAATATTTTTGGTATAAAAAAAAAAATTGTTAATAGAGAGGAATTTTTTTTCAAATGAATTTTTAATTCAGGAGGCGAGTAAAAATAAAATTTCAAAATGTAAATTTTTATACTGTCCCTTTTACTGAAAACCTGAGTACTTAATATATTTTCCACCAGCCTTTGAGTCTTTTAAAAAAAAGTTTGATCGATCAATCCCAAATAGTCTTGGAGCTATACACGAAAGAAATGAGGATCTCAAAATTGGGAGTTTGTAATTTTTTTTTTTATAAATGGCAACATGAGCCGGCGGTGTAAGGAGATGGTGAAAAAAAATTCTCTCTCAATTATGTTAATACAGATTTTTGCTTCACTTTACCTTTAAAGAAAGTTAACAATGAAAAAATAAAAAACAGTGTCGATATTTATTTAGGAGACAGTCCCCAATTTCTGGCACAAAATTACCTTTGCTTTAAGCAATGGTCGTTTATGTAAAGAGAATTTAAAAAATGGCGTGTCAGATTTTGTTTGGCTTAATAACTTTTTACTTGCATTTTGGGAGAAAATTTTACAAGGATTAATTTTGTTATAGAGTTTTTACATCTAGGGGAAATATATCAAAAGTTAATTCTTTTGTTTTTGAATTTTTATGCCCCCCCCCCCCCCGACTTTTATGCGACTTGAAAATATCTGCTCTCCATTTACAATATTTTTACATTAAAAGTATTGGTCTTAAGGAAATGGTTGGAGTTATAAACTTGTTCTCTATTTCTGAAAAACCCTGTATATACATTACAAATTTTAAACTTTATTTTATTTATTTATTTTATTTTTATTTATTTTTTTTTTGGGGGGGAGGGTAAAATCAGCTATGTCTGCAAATAGATTTGTTAAAAACTAAATGTTACTTTATTCTTAAATAAATCGGCGACCCATATCTTAGCGTAATTTCAGTAAGATGGAATTAATTAGTTTGATCAGCAAATCATAATCTATTTTTTCCTAAAATCGACGAAAACAACAATTCCTCAAAGAACTTTCCGTATTTCATCAATCAGTAAAAATAATCAAATTCAATTGAAATCATGAAGAGCTAGCTAGCTCTTTACCCTTCATGATGAAACGCTTCAATCTCAAATTAGTCGAAAAGTTCCAGTTGCCATCAGCTAAAACAGACGATATATAATTCTGGCCTACATTTGTTGGTATGTTGTGATTTCTGTGTAATTTGTATAATAGATAAATGTAAAATACGAAGTTTGAGCCACCGGCAGAACTGAAAAACTTGCCACGATGGAGCAAAATGTTTGTCATGTAAGAAAAACCATTGTTTTTTTTCTCTTTGTAAAATAAAAGTACTTTTCATATGCGAGTCGACTGATTTCAAAATATTCTACGACACACACAAAAAAAAAAAAAAAAAAAAAAAAAAAAAAATTGGTAACAAACAATTAAAAAACGTATTTTTTTAAATTACCTTCTATTATTTGTATGCAACATAAATGCATGGAAAATGTATGTATTAAAATATATGTCATCTAAATGTATGAAAGACTTCATATCGGATTTGACCTTTCTAGCGGCCCGGTTTTCGAATTCCCCAAAACGAGTACATTCTTATAGCCGACGTAGGACAAGCTGGCCCAGTAATGTTCAAAATCCAAAATATTAAATTATACCACGAAAGATAACGATGTGCCAAATTTGAGCTTTCTAGCTTTTCTTTATTTTAGCTTTCTCCCAGAACGAATATATTCCTACGACGGGCCCAGGACGGGCTAGCCCGATACGGTTTAAAATCCAAAGAATTAAAATGTACCAAAAAGACAACGATATGCCAAAATCCATGTTACTGTGATTAATGCTCAAAGATTTGAATCACACTGACAAACAGATCAAGTTAAATAAAAAGGTGTAAAAAAGCATTTAAAGTAAAAAAAAATACAGAGGTTGTCTTCAACAGAAAGCTGTATCATTTACTGAGGTAAAGATTTTACCCCACCAAAAGAATCAGGTATGGTAAGAAATAGTTTAAGCCAATAAAGTAACAGAACGTCTACTGTTACACAGATAATTCAATCTTGAGACTGCAGTTGGAAATAGAAATATCACCTGCAAGTAGAGCCTGTTTAACCCTTGCCGAGGCCCATTGACAAAAGTAAATTCTAGAGGCACCCTATAAAATTTTTATAGTAAAAATGTGCACGAGTACAGAAAATGGGCCCCCTATAAAACTTTTATAGTAAAAATGTGCACGAGTACAGTAAATGGGCCCTCTTTTATAGACAAATGTGCACGAGTACAGTAAATGGGCCCTCTTTTATAGTACAAATGTGCACGAATACAGAAAATGGGCCCCCAATAAAACTTTTATAGTAAAAATGTGCACGAGTACAGAAAATGAACTCCCTATAAAACTTTTGTAGTAAAAATGTGCACGAATACAGAAAATAGGCCCCCGGCATTTACCTACTTTGCATATGGTCAAAAAGAGTCCTGGGGAGCTTGAAGACTAGCCCCATGGCACTATCTTGCAAACTGATCGTTCTATAGGATCTCAAAAAAAGAGGGGGTAGGGATGGATTGATGTTGTTTAATCCAGTGTTTATCAGGCAGTCTTCTACGGAACATTGGTGTTCCATGATGAAATCTAAAAACTAGTAGTAGTCATTGACTTTTTTTCACATTAAATTTCTCATCTATGAAGTACAATTAGAGATTGCTTTCCACATGTTAAATTTTCAATTATTTCATCTGGTTTATATAAGTTTTCCTATCTTGCAATGAATATTTAATGTTTCAATTCCAATGTCAATTTAATGTTTCAATTCCAATTTCCTTGAATTAAATATAGTAAATTATAAAGTAACGAAATGGGCTTAAACTTTCAGTTCAAATATTTATCCTTTTGATATTCTATAATAATAATACAAAACTTAAATTGCATATTATGAAAATATGAAGAAACATTGATTTTTAACATTCCCTTGATAAAAGCATGCATAAGAAAAAAAAACTAAGTGACTACAATTACTTTAAGCGCTTTATGAACCCTCATTATCAGGTCAAAAGCAATCTAACTGGTTGAAGGATAAAATAAAGCTGGTTGTATTTCAAACTCATTAGTCCCTTTGGCAAAGTTATCCCTCCTGGGTTACATGTGTAACTCTCTGGCATCAGAAATATATCTTACTTTGACTGAGGTGGCTACACTATCATTTTGTCCTGGTGGAAGCTACGTTTTACTTTCAAAACCAGTTGATACCTTTAATCAACTATATGCTGTATTAATGCTTTAATTTTGAGGTTTTTTATTTAGCAATTTGAGAAATTCTAAGAAATGTTTGAAATCCACTATGAAAATATGTTTAAATCTAGGATTGCCATAAATCTAACCCAAACACTAAAGCTTAACACAACAAATACAATGAGCATCATATTTACAAATTAGTTCACAATATATGGCACATTGCTCATGCCCTTCGGATGAGTTGGATGGTCTGGGTCTTCAACAATATATGGCGCATCATAATTATGAATTAGTTCACAACATATGTTGCCCGGCCACACAAATAGCTTCCATAAGCCTCCGGGGCTGGTCGTGTGGTCTGGGTCTTCATCAACATATAATGGGCACGGTAGTCCAGTAGTTAACTTGTGGGAATTGCACTCGATAGGCCCGAGTTCGATTCTCTCCGCTGCCAAAACTGCCGCAGTGTTCACGCAGAGTACGATCACGTTAAACATGTGAGTTCATAAATCCTTCTGAGAGGTTGGTGGTGGGGGAAGGAGGGTACAGTACCATGCCTCCCCCACTGGGTTCCCGTCTAAATTAGATGGCTCTTCCCAGCCGTTCGAACTGTTACCTTACACCTTTCTAGTAGGTCAGACGGTCTGGGTCTCAACAACAACATATGGTGAACAAGGTATAATATAGTATTAAAAAGCAAGTCTGTTAGTCTTTTAGTGTATCAGTTGGAAGTTTGCCACTAGCTTGTTATCCTTCTCTCAATTATAGTTGAATCTTGAATATTCCTATTATAACCCCAGGTCTCAATGGGATTTATTTTTAAAAAATTCGATTATAAGCTCTTTTTGTACTTTTATTAATTTTCCTTGAAAAATAAAAAGTGGGAAGTGATTCAAAATTCTACACCACTCATTTTTACACTTGCATTGGTTGCATATCATGTCCAATGATACCAAAACAAAACACAACTTAACACAACCACAGTATCAATCACATAAGAAATTAAGATACTGCTACCTATTTGTGCTTCTGTTATTGATTTTTCAATAAACGAACTTCACTTTAAAAATTCAAAATTCCTGACAGTTAATCTACTGAAAAATCACAATTCTGAGAACAGGTTTTTCAAATAAATATATGCACTAAAATCAAATAAATGATAATTTATTGACATACTTGAACATTTAAACTTCTAATTTTGTTCAAAATAAAATAAATAATATAAAATCACATGTTTTAGATACATTATGCACCACTTAAAGAGTATTAAAAAAGGCAAAACACTTCTTTGCAAACTAGCTGTGCAACAAAAAGCTGTTAAAACACACACAAAAAAAGAGCAAAATGTCATTGAAAAAGTAAATACCTGAGAGAGAATAAGCAACAATTTCAACAATTTAATTTTAGAGCATTTTCATATTGCAATGAATATACATAAAAGCTTCAACTTTATTCCTTTGAATAAAGTTAAAATTTTTAAATTGATTTTTTTGTAGTATGTTTCCCAATCATCAGGCCAATCCAAAATAAACACAATAGCATAGAATCATTTAAAAACCCTCACAAGTTTTTCACCTTTATATTGCTATAAGTAATTATTAAATGTTAAATGCAAATTTGCTTTTATAAATACATTTTAAATAAATCAATTTGAAACATTTTTCTTTTAAATACAACATTATTGAAAAATAATAATTATTATTGCTTATATCGGCACTAAATATATAGTATAGATATTAAATATATTCAGTATATCCTACTAAATATAATATAAATATTGTATTAGACTTAAAATGTTAAAAATTTACCTTTTGATTACAAAATTAAAAAAGAACTGTATGATTATGGTCTGAAAATAATTTAAACATAAATTACAGTTCTACTTTGCATTATAAAATCAAAGAAGAATTCTTACTTTCTTCATGTTTTACTTTTAAATGTTCATATTTTTTCAACTTTTAATTGCATTAATTTCTTTTGCTTTACTCATATCATTCTATTTTTACACATTATATATATAAAGCTTAAAAAAAACTATTTTAAATAAGTTTCTACCTACACCTATAGTCACAGTCACCTATCTGCCCTTTTAAGCAAATAAAAATGTACATTGAATGGATACATATTAAAAATCAATCCTCTTAATAAATAATCAATTCTCCCCCCCCTTGCTAAAAAAAAAAAAAAAGAACTTTGTAAAATAAATTATCTTTACTATATACTAGGAAATAACTTATACTATAATTCTTTTGAAATTCAAAATTAAAATTTCATATGCTAGCTTGCTTAATACATTTTAAAACATGATTTATTGAAGCACTGGGGTCTTTTAGCCGAAGAAACTATGATTGACAATAAATTTTCTTTATGGTCAATACTAATTTTTGTTCTTTAAAGTGAAACTGAAAAATTGCGAAAATGCAATGCTTTGCAAACCTTTTCTTTTTACTGAAAAGTGTATGTTCAAAAAATTTCAAATTTGAAAGAAAAAAAGAAAAAAGGATCTAAATGAAAAATCTTTTGTGCATGTATTGCTTTTGCAAAGGTACATGGATATTCATATAAAATCAAATTATTATATTACTTAAAAGTAAATTTTTTAATTCATTAATCAAGCTGCACAATTACTAAAAAATCATAATCGACTTTTTAAATCTTTCTTATGAAGCATGTGAATTACAGAATACCACAATGAGATGACTTATGTAAATTGATCATGCCCTTTTAATGATATTTGCATAGTATAAATCACAGTTAAACTTTATAACCGGGTGTAGAATATATATACATTGCTATTTCTATTTTTATACATTCAAAGTTCATCAATCCAGAGTCGCAGCCATGCTTGGACTAGATAGGTCTTAGTCTTCCTAAGAGTTATACTTCTTGATAAAAAAAATTTAACTTTCAGTAGTAACGTGAAACTTCATAAAAAATGTCATCCAAATTCTGCATAAAAAATTGCTTTTTGAGAATATTTTATAAATTATTTTAATTTAATTTAGCTGAATTCATGCTTTTACTGATAATCACTGTATTTACATATTTAATTTAAAAAATAAAAAAATAGTATTTAGGGTACTTTTGTATTTTTATTGTGGTGTGCACTATCATATATAGCCATGCAGTAAAAATCAACTGATGAGCACTTAAAGAGTTAATAGTGTGCTAACTAGTAACTATTACAATTTTTAATCTAGTAACAGTTTGGCTACTAGTGAATAGTTATATTAGCATAAATTGCAATCAAATGTATTAATATAATAAATATAGTAGCTATATAGTTTTTCAAAGTCAACTATTAGCTTACAAATAGTTAAAACTATTTGCTAATAATATATGTGTTGAAATTTATGATAAATATTAGTTCACAATGATTAACAGGCTTTATAATGCATAAACTTTAGCCCCATAAAACACAGTAGCAGTCCTCAATAATAATATAAAAAGTACTGCATTTAGTTATAATTAACATTTTTAATAAAGGAATTTATTCAAACGTTATAAAATGTAATATTTTAATGCATTTCAAAAAAAGAAAAAAAAGTTCATAATAAGCTCTTCCTTCAGCCCTATGAGAACCCCCCCCCACCCCACCCCCTTAAAATTTACTCCAGATGCTTTTGAATTTTGTTTCTGGCTACAGCACTGCATCCATCAAGAGCTATTTGACAGCAAAAAATTTAAATACTTTTAACTATAAAAGCACTAAATTGAAAATTCTTGAATATTTACATAGCTTTCACTTCATAGAATGAGTCTGTGAAAAGAATATTTTTATACAAAAATGAAGCTAATTCAGAATATGAAAAATTAATTTTTCTAAGACTCAAAATACAGCAACTCCTTTTTATATTGTTTATTTTTTTTATATTAATAAATAAACAAAATTTACAATATAAATTGCTACATAAATAAAATGACAAAACAGATTATTATTCCTTTAACGTTTTTTATATCAATAAAAATTCAAACAATCTGGCTGTTTAGTCTTAATGGCACCTCAATTCACTATCTTATTTTTCTACACCACATTTTACACACATATTTCTGTATTTCAATACTAATCCTTGTTTAACTACTCTTTTGTTATACTAAATACTATCAATTTAAGTATTTCTACTAGCACATTATAGGTGGAGATAGTGCCTGGGGGGGGGGAGCAAAATGCTTTAGTTGGCGTCAGACCATCCCCATTTTTCAAAGGGAACAAAGGAATGAATATATATATACATATATTTATATATGTATGTGTATATATATATATATAATAAAAATAGTTTATGTAAATCTAAAGATAGAGAAATTTTGTAATACATACATAAAACCATAATTAAAAATCTGATGTGAGCAGCACATGACTTTCCCTGCAGACTCAAATTCATATTTTGTTTCTTTAATAATTCATTAAATTGAGTTTAATTGCACAAAATAACACTAAATTGGCATTTTTAATTCAATTTCTGTTTTTATTTGGTAATTAGACATTTTTCTAAAAGTGGCATAACTAAATGCGAAAAATCTCAAATATATCGAGAATGGTTAGTCCTAGAGTAATAGAGTTGTTATTATTTTACCCATCAAAAATTAAGTATAAAAAAAGCATTTAATTGATATATTTGAACATACATAGCTTTTTTTAGATTTTGCGATTTTTGAGGGCCATTTTGTAAAAAAGGCAGGTTGTTCTTTTCCAAATAATACCAAAATCTAATCAGCACCAGAGTATCCCCCAAGTCACTCATCTATCAAATTTTGTGAAATTTGGTCATTTAATATTTTAGTTAGAGTGGATACATGACATTTTTGCGGGCCATTTCGTAAAAAAAGCAGGTTGTTCTTTTCCGATTAATACCAAAATCTAATCAGCACCAAAGTATCGTACAAGTAACTTATCTACCAAATTTTGTGAAATTTGGTCAAATAGTATTTTAGCTAGAGTGGATACATGAAATTTTTACGGGCCATTTCGCAAAAAAAGGCGGGTTCTGTTTTTACGAATCATACCAAAAACTAATGAGCACCAGGGTGATACCCAAGTGACTTACCTACCAAATTTTATGAAATTCGGTCCATTAGTTTTTGAGTTAGAGTGGATACATACATTGCACAGACAGACACACACACACAGACAGACAAACAGACAGACACACACACAGACATCACATTAAAAATGATTTTTTCGTATTCTAGAGGTCTCAAAATGTGTAGATCCGTCGAAAACTCGAGTTGTGATTTTCGGCATGATTCCAATACTTTCCCTATATATTACCATGTATTGCAGAGAAAGTAAAAAATAATGTATTTTGAATTCTCTAGATTGTACTATATTTTTCGAACCTTTCATACTAGCTAAGTATAATAATACTTTTAATATGCTTGTTTTTATAAATATTTTAATATATATATCCTCTAAATTGGAACAAACTATGGACGCTTGATTTATTTTTCTCAATTTTTACTGAAAATGTTAGGGGTGGCAGTGCCCCCCCCCCCCATTATCTTAGCCTATGCAGCACATGACTAAGAATCTCTCTTAGTTTACTCGCACTAAAGGAGGAAATCTAAGCATTCTGAAATAATTATCTGGCTTTGTCATTTTATTTATGCAGTGATTTATTTATTGTTTAATGAATATAAAGAAATTATACAAATACCCATTTTATATTGTGCATTCAGATATATCAAGTTATTGCATTACTCCAAACACAAATAAATGAAATGACCAAGTCTTGAACAACAATTTTGACTCAATCGTTTTTAAATTTAATAACTATTTAGAAAAAAGCAGATGAAGTCAACTTACATTTTCTGTGTAGAAACAAAGATCAATACAATAATGTGGATTCATTATTTAGTTTCTTAAATCCTATTCAATTCAGAAGGAAACACATTTAATTTCCTAGAAAATTAAACTATCTAAAAATTCAAATTAATTTTTACAACCAATTATTTGGATTCATTATTAACTTTCTTAAATAATCTTGTACAATTCATTCAATTCAAAAAACTTTTAGCAAAATTAAAATTTACAAAATTAAAATATTTTAATACTCATAATTAGGGCAGTAATTATTGTGCAGTGTTAATTTCTGCAATTTAAACTTCATAAATATTAAATACTAGCAGTATACCCATTCTTTGTACAAAATATACAATGTAAAGAAACTTCAAATTTACAAATTATGTGCAAACTCCTATAATATTCTAAATGACACTTATTTAAAACATTCTATTAGAATATTGTTATATTAGAATATTGTTATATTATAAGAATCCCTGTTCTTGCTATAAAATATTATCTTCAGACAGATCCGAAGAATAAAACATCCAACAAACAAATTTATGAAAAATATGAAATTTGATCAATATATGCCAAAATGTAAGCGTTATGAAATGGGATCAACATATGCCAAAATGAAAGTTCTAAAATGGTTTCAACAACTGGCTAAAATTTATATATGAGTTTGAAAAATCTTTGCCAAAATAAAACAGATGACTTAAGAAATTACAATCCACTCAAATATGCAATTCCCTAATTTTTACATGCATTTCTTAATTATTTAAAATCGCAAAAGATTCAATACAAATCATCTGTTTTATAAACTCATAAAGTTTAATTCTGTTGCTTAGCAACATGTTTTTTTTCTTTTAAATACATTTTCAGAAAAAGTATCCACATAATGTTATCTCTATGGGAGGTTCATTTTTTAATAATATCTCGACAACCACAGATCCTAGAAACTTGATACGTGGACTAAATTGTAAGTGGGGTGTTTTCATAGCTATCCGCAAAATTTCATGAAATTCTGTGCAGTCGTTCTCATAACAAGACAAACAAACAAATACGCCCAGACAGATTTTTAATTTTATTTATATAGATATCCGAAAATTTAAGAATTTTTCCTATTATTACCAAATTTCTTTTATAATTTTTAGATTATTGTTTCATGGAGTAAACTTCCATGAATTTTAGAATTTTTCTCTGAAATTTTGCAACAATAAAATATATCACGTCCGTGGGCCTTTTTGATGATAATTTGCTTGTTTTCAGCCACATTTTAAAGTTCAATGATGAGGACACACTAAAATGTGAATTTCTTTTACATAAAGCAAGTGTAAAAAAATTATTCATATTAGCAAAGGTTTGAATCTAGAATACGATAAAAGGTCATTTTCCTAGCTGTATAAACTTGGCATCCATTGTTTTATCAATACCCACAAACCGTGTTGATGTCGAATGACCCTTTTCTAAATTTATAAACATATCACATGACAACAAATACTGTATCAAAGAAAAGATCTATGTATGTACAATATAATATATCAAAACAATGTCCACTTAAATAAAATTTTGATCTGATCTCACAGTAATGATTACATTGCCCGAACTTGAATAGTTTATAAATATATCAATTTAAAAAAAAATTATAATATAATGCTTATTGAGTTACATAGTATAGTTATTTGTATTACTGTTTCATAAATAGTAAACTTTCTTTAGAAATGTTACTGTAAATCCTCGGCCTCAAAAAAAAATGTTCACGAATTACCCAGCAACCGCCCATGAATTGTGCCTATTTTTCTATGATAAAATTACTGTCCTACTCATAATTAATTTTTTTTGCAAACAATAGTTTGAAATTCATTATTTTCTTTCTTTAAATCTTATTAAATTTTAAGACTTTATGAACTAAGAATTTTACGGCCGTCTCTTATAACTGCTCTACACCGTTTGGATGAGATAAATAACCGGGGTAATAAATAAATAAAATTTTAAATTTTGACTACCAAGTTGTCTATTTTGTGTGTCACTGGACAGACATCATATAACGAGGGGTTAATGTAATAAATACTTTTATTTTAATAAATATACAATAATAATTAAATGGAATGGTTGAGTAAACATGTTTGTTCATAAAAAAAATGGAGTTCTGCTTATGTTCTTCCATACAAATGCTCAATTCTTTAACATGTTGAACTAATCAACTTGATTTTAATGTTGAAACAATCTATTTGGCTTTAATACCAAAATAATCAAGTTGATACAAAGTAAAATATTTAATTTTCTCAGGTTATACAAATTACCAGTCAAATATCCCAATAAAATTACCTTTTTTCACCAGATGTTGAAAACATGTGTTCTAAATTTTCCAGATTAGCAAAGACAAGATCACAATTTAGCCTAGTAGTTAAATATAATAAACACTTATTAGACTGTGTTTATTTGAAGGCAAGCTAAATTTGTAAGATATAAAGTAATGTATCTGAAGAGCTGTAAAGCATAATTTAATGCTAGTTAAAATTTTAAAATTCCCAACTTTATGAGCTTTTGAACTTTGTAAAATTTTTTAGACAATGACCATGAGATTTTGAACAATATTTTTAAATTCTCCAAAAACATATAAGGCTATTGTTTACTAGATAAACCAACACCCATGTTTCATGATAATTGGACAAAATTTAAAAATATCAGTGTTTGTGATGTGAAAAAAAAAATGTTTAACCTTCCATAAAACTAACTAATACATTGAAACTTTCAACTAACTGATTGACATATTGTCTTGCTATACACAATTTAATTAGCAGAAATAATATCTGCTACAGTTAAACTTATTTTGCTTTGAAATTTGAAACTTCCTTTATAAAATTTAAATACTTGATTACAATGAACACTTTGTGTGAATATTTAAAATACCAAAGAGCTTCTTAGTTGTTTTTTTTTCTTTTTAAAAACTTTTTGGATTCAAAATTGTTAAATAAAATCAATGTTCAGAATAAAAAAGTCATCAACATTTTGAATAAAGTCTGCATTCTGACATCTGAATTAACTTTTTGAAAGGAAAGTCTGACACACTAAAAAACAAAAATGCAATATTTAAGAATTTTCCTTTCATATACAAGAACATTGCCAATTCAAAATTCTGTAATTTTAGTAATAGTAATTATTGTGTACCACAGTATTAAAAATAAATAGTTTATGCATTTCTATTTCATTTTTGTACCATCGCTTATAGTGTTGAATGAAAATCAAATAACTCTAACAATGTAAAGGACATTTGCCTAATAAAATACCATCTGAAATAATTGTGTTTTCTAAAAAGCAGACACCTCTCTAGCAAAATTGATGGTCCTAAACATGTCTGCCATATTGAGATATTTCACTGCAATAAAAATAAATAATTTTGTTAAAAAATTAATGAACAAATACCAAATAGTTCAATAATATAATATCAAGACTAACAGTCTTATGCATATTGTAATTCTGAATAATTTTTCTACTTAGATATTATGAACAGCGAATACTTCCATAAAGAATACAACTCTAAAACATTTCAGAAAAATTTTAGGTATTATTTTGACATAACATTAAAGGGCACAGAATCCATAGCTTACTAAACATTCATTAAAGATTTGCAATGGTATTTTTAACATTACATAAAACATCTCACAAAAATTGTATGACTTTTATAATACATATCAATACCAAAATAACTAACTAAAACGAATACGCAATCATAGTATGAGTATTATGGTATTATTGTAACAAAACGGAAGACTAGAATATATTTACCTATTTTTTTTTTTTCAAAAAAAGGTCAGTTTTTGATTTTCTCTTTGGACCACACTTAAGCCTTTGAATAAAATAAATGAGTATACTATGTTTGAATAAAATGAGTATACTATGAAGAGTATATAAAATTGAGTGGTTTGTAACAACTAATTCATTAGATAGCACAATTAAACAAACACAAGCATAGTCACAAAAACTGCCAATAGAACCTGTTCCAAATCTTGTAATTATGTATCTAGTGCAATAACCAGCATTGGTGGATAAGTTTTGCTCTCATTATGGCTTATCAGCATTTAATATTGAACTACTAAATATCAAACAGCATTAAATATTGAACCATTAAATATTGAACTATTGAATATCAAACAGCATTAAATATTGAGGTAGAAACAAGATATAATTATACAAGAGTTCGTATGGAAATATCATTTAACCATAGCTGTTTAATTATGCAAGTAAAACCCCAAAGATAGACAAAATCAAAATTATTGTTCAAGACAAAATCAAAATTATTTTAAGAAATGAACCGATACTCTGAACTCAATATGACCAATGTATAATTTATTAAAACACATTTAATATTGAAATCAATTTGCATACATTTTTTGTTAAGGATGCATGCCAGGTTATAAATGCAGGGTTCCCATTTCAGCGCGAACCCGCGAGATTCTCGCGCAATCCATGAAAAATCTCGCGTAAAAATTTAGACTGCGCGAGAATTTCTCTCTCTCCAGTTCCGGCCTAAAATTATTTTTTCCTTCAAATTGGATACCGAGAAATCCGTGCCCGATCTCGATCGGGCATCGGCCGAAGCAATCGGCCCGATCCAGATCGGGCCGATTGCTTCGCGACCGCAAATCGCGATCAGTTGCCTCGTTGTTGCGAATCGCGGGCCGATTGCCGAGCGGTCGCGGACCTCGATTTCGTAGCTACGTCTGAATCGCAGTCAATCGCGATTTGGGTACACTAAAGTACTACGTGTTTCTAATTAGAGAGATATTTTATAGAAAACTATAAGTGTCCCCTCAGCTTGCGCGGGTGGCAAATTCGATCAAATAAAATTTTGCTTTTTTTTTTATAGGATTCTTTCACGGATTTGAATTATGCTCTTTCCGCGTACTTCCCGCATTTTTTGTGTTTTGCTCGAGAAATTTTCTTCTTTCCGCGGACGAAAATCCTTTCCCCCGTACACAGTATGTCTACAGGTTACAAAAATCCCGAAAATGTCGTAAAATTGGCCATATATGCCCAAAAAATGTTACAAAATTTGAACAAAGTAACGAATTTTTTATCAGAGACATTCCTTTCTTACATGATCTGAAAATCTGTTTCTCCGCGAATGCGAAAACGGCGTTCGCATACGGCGATTCCCACATTTTCTGAGGAGAGATGACCAATGAATATCTTTTTGCCATTTTCACAATATATTTGCATCGACTGAATTTTTTTATAATTATGTCGTTTAATATACAAATAATAAAAACCAAACCATTTTTCTACCGTATTATTAATAAAATGAAAGGTTATTTTGCAGCAGCATCACGAAAATCTGCATTTGTACGCTATCCTCGGCATACCTCGTTTAATTTGAAAAATATTTCCCACTTTTCCAATCTGTTTGCATCGACTACAGTGTTTGTAATTGTTTCGCGTTTCATACAGAAAAATTATTTTACATACGTATTATTTATGAAATAAAGGGCTATTTTGAAAACAAAAAGAAAAAGTCGAGTCAAACAAAATGGCTAAAATCACATGACTGGCTTGAGATTCAACAAAAGGATGATGCAATCCTTATGTTCTGCAAGTTTTGTAAAAAAAAAAAAAAAATCCATTTTCAAACATAAAGTCAAATTTATTACCTAATTCTATTTGCCTAGTGAAATAGTTTTCGGCGATCAAAAATCGTTAAAGTTTTTAATTGCTATTGCTGCATGAAAATTGATCATAAAATGATTTTAAAAATCAAAATATAAAGTAAATACAGTCGGCCCTCGACTTTTGCAGTTTACAGACAAAAAAAATCGTAAATTCGCATGCGAGTCATTTTACATAAAATAACCCATGTAGACGTTTTTATGTCAGCAAATAAAATCATAACGTAAGCATGGGGGAAATCAGGAATTTGAGTATTTTTGCTAACAAGTGTGGGGGGGGAGCTATGAAATTACCAAAAATGTGCTTACTTAATACTTAAACGACTCCTAATTAATTTTTAAAAAGAATGTTAGTAAGAATGTTAAAAGAATGTTAGTTTTAAGAATTAAAAAATTTAAATGTCGAAGAACATGAGTTATAGTTAATGCTTTCTTTTTTATTACTTTCTAAATTAGCATGTTAAAAAAAAAATGAAATTTTAAGTGTCTCTCCTTATAACAGAAAATCTCTCCCAAAATTTTTTGGAAGGAGAGAAATTCTCCCCCTCTTTTCCTGACTTAGTGGGAACCCTGTAAATGACTGCACAATTGATGCCTAAAAAATGAGTTCGAGTATAATTAAAAATCTTTTTTCTAAACCTAGAGAAAGCAATTAATAACTCTGATTATTTCAAGGACATTATAAGGGTTCACACATAATTTTGAAAACAAAAATTAAGGAGTATTTAATAGCATATCAAAACATTTTATGGAGTTTACAGATTATATGCTCCAACCCTCTACTATATATTATTATTTTCCAAACAAAAATATGTTCCAGAAAATTTAATTAATACCTTTGCAGCTGCTTAAATTATAAATTTCTTTAATTCCTATATACAATCAAGTTCTATATATCAATAACATAACTACCAAGTGAAACTAAGATTCGCATCAGTTTTATAGGATGTATATAAATCTTAGTATCAGTTTTATAGCAGACAAATGCACAATTCGAATGATTTATAGCAGTATTTAGTTTCATTTTTTCTACTTTTGATCCCACTAATGAAGTTTGGATTTTGGAGCAAAAGAAATTAAAAAACAAACATAAAAAACAATAATCTCTAATATTTTGATAATATTCCTTACAGTCCCAATTTCAGATTGTTAGTTGTTTGTCTGGTTTCCTTTTGCATTTCGGAATTAGAATAGCAAAAATTTTAAGGAATTTTTAAGGAAATTTTGGCAAAAATAAGGAGTTTTAAGAGCCCTTAGAAACAAAATGTGAATTTAAGGAGTTCATAAGGAGTTTTTAATGACCATGCGAACCCTGATTATATGATTAAGTTCTTTCAAGTTATAACTAAGAAATGTTCAGACACAAGAAATTTTACACAACTGAAATAAGATCCTTGCTCCTAATAACAACAGCAAACAATTATAATCAATAACTTTTAACTCTGTGTAATTAACATAAACGGTAGCAAAATATAGTTTTTAGGAGTTAAAAGATCAAAATTCTGTCTGCATAAAAATAAAATTTTCATTAATATTAATTAAAAAGAATAAAACTTATTGGCAGTTTTGTGATAGAACATTTAAAGCAACACATGCATTTGGTATGTCCCAAAATATTAATTAAAAAAGAATAAAACTTATTGGGAGTTTTGTAACAGAACACTTAAAGTGGCAAATACATCTGGGGTGCTTCAAAATAAGATTTTTAGCTTAGATTGCAAAAAATCAAGAAAAAATTTTTAAAAACTTTTTTCCCATTCAAAAGTACATACAATAAAATGGAAATTAGGAAGCTCTTGCAGATAAATACAACAAATTCTGCAAATGGCAGAATTTGTTGCTTATCAGAACATGGTTGGCAAGACACCAGAATATCTTCCAATGCATAGCCGGCAGGATATCTTCTAATTATTTCAACTGAAGTAAAAAAAATCAAAGAAAATCTTAAAAGTTTAAGATTATATGCAGTTAGTATTGCCAAGAAAAGTCTAAATCAAAATCAACTGTGTAGCCAACTGAATATTACTGATTGGAAGTATCATGCCACATTTCAAATAAGCCAGTCAAAAATTGGCTAAGATTTCACAACCGATTTTAAAAATTTACTTACAAAAAAATATGCATAATGTTTTGAGAGTGCATCCCCAGTACTTGTACTTGCGTAACT
Organism: Amaurobius ferox; assembly: GCA_951213105.1. Taxonomy (NCBI): domain Eukaryota; kingdom Metazoa; phylum Arthropoda; class Arachnida; order Araneae; family Amaurobiidae; genus Amaurobius; species Amaurobius ferox. Next base: position 43,782,163 of record OX578138.1, read on the forward strand.
ATAATTGCTATATCTTACTATGCATTATTTATTTCTATGCATTTCTTAATGAAATTTGAACAGAAAATTTTTAAGACATCATACTTTTAGAAAATGTAAAAATAATAATAATAATAATAATAATTAAAAAAAAATAAAAACTGATTTTTCTGACCCACCTAGGTGTATATGCCACCTTAATTTACACTGAAAATGCTATAAACTTTAACCATACAAAAACCAATGTAAAAATTATAAAACCTAGTAAATACAAATTGAGTTTATAGCAACTCTTAAACATTTAAGGAGTACATGAATTTCAAACTGCACAATTACAACTTAACACAATAGAACAAACATTAAGCAAACAAAACTGTTTTATAAAAAATCAATGCTGCATAACAAAAAATAGCACAATACTAAACTCTGTATAAAGCCAGTACAGAAACAATACTTATATATATAACATTTATAAAAAAAAAAATCATTATAATCTCTGCATTATGAAGCTAACAAAACATACATTATTTTTATAAATGCAATAAATTTTCTGATATATATTTTATTTATGATTTAGTACAATAAAAGACATTGAAAATATCACATAACGGTGAACTTCAATTTTCATCTAATTAACCTAATATGCTATCACACCCATCTTTATAACCATTTAGCTTAACTAGATGGTCAAAAGTGCAAGTGTTTCGTGAAAATTCATAATATCCATATATGAACTCTTTGCCATGTTTAATAGCTGCAATTTTTCAAAGGGTGACTCAGCTACCAATCTGCACATTATCACATTTTATTCATCAACAAGACGAGTAACTTTCTTTACCTCTTGAAATGCCCAAATTGTCTTATTGTTGAGTCAAATTGCTTGATTTTTTAATATTTTTTTCTGTGCGACCACGCTCAAAAACAGACAATTTAGAGAAATATGTCTCAAAAATACTGAAGAAAAAAAATTGCAGTTTGATAACATAAGTCATCGACCCATTTTTGTCAATAAATGGCACAAAAGATCCTAACAAAAAGCAACATAACACACTTATTTACATTTTGCAGCTCAAATGTGGTGGTTATTCATTGTCAAAAAGTCTTGAGAATTTCATATAAATAAACAGTTATAATTTACTACAGCATAGGGGAATGGCATCACCAAGGGGTGATTTCACAGGTCATACCCTTCCCCTTCAAACTGACCCATTTTGTTCTAGTATTACAATTGAACATTGCAGGCACTAATGTACAATGTTCATATTTTAAAAACTTGTTACTATAAAACCTCTTTAACATGCAATCTCGAATAGCATGTAACCATCGTTTAAAAATAAATTCCAGTCCAAAAATTATATCCAGATGTATGTATTTGTCTACAGATAGCAGGTCCTCCAAATAATGAACAATATCTTTGGTAAGGAAAACTTGAGCAACATATTTAAGCACTAATAAAATAACAATGTAGCATACAGCTGTTTAAAGCAGTGTTTTTCCACTTTTGGCATACAATTTAATAAATCTTGTCAAATTATAAACTTTTTACTGAGTAATTAGTGAGATAGTTGTGCTTGTTTATATTTGCACAGTTCATCAATGATTAGAATTATTTTATTGTGTACCACAAAAAGGTATACATATTGAGAACCATTGGTTTAAATGATATGTTGAATCCCCTTCATCAGTGCTAGAGAAGCAACAAACCCAAAATGGGCACACATAGAAGAACCCCCACAGTTTTTTCCACACATCCTTCTTAGTGCCGTTTAAAAACTATGTGACTCACTTGGCACAGTATTTATGTCATACTTGTATCAATGGGAAATGCCTACTAACTCTTTCTCTTCATAAAAAAACAGGTGCCACTATTTCAAGTTGGAAAAAATGTGTGTGTATGGCCAGTTAATCGAAGAATTGAGAAGTATGAGTTTTTCAGTTACAAAACTCCCCTGTCCTCCATAAAATTTTTCTAGTAATGCCACTGACACTGGGTAACATTAATCATTCTCAAATCTGTCAAAATTAATGAGACCAAATCATTTATAAAAAAGGTGTCGAAAACACAGACCACTCGACTGACCTGTGGGTTTATCAGCAGCTGTTTAAGTGGCCGGGAGTTATAAAAAAAAGTGAAAAGGTACTTAAAAGGTGGGTACATTATTCCCAGACTTTCTCACATTTTGAGTAATGTACATTAACCACAATTTTGTTTCCTTCTACAGCATACCAATTTCTCTCAAAATACAACACATTTTAATTTTATCAACAGAGCATGCACAATTTAACAAAATGTAATCACAGGATACAAATTTCAAATTCCTTACATCAAATTAACTTTAAACAAAATTTGAATCAAAAGAATAGGGATTTTTCAAATTGCATATGCGCAATTTGAGCATTATGCAAACTTTAAATCTAACTTCATTTTTCAACTGCTCATATCAAATTATTCGAACACGCTATAAATTTGGGTAAGCATCCTTGAAAAACGTCCAGATTTTCAATTTGATCCAAATGACTTTGGGACATGAAAGCAATAGTATTTTTTAGCAAGGAGAGTAATAAACAGTTAAAACTCACTGTAAATCAAAACTTAATTTTACAAACCTCAATTTAATGATTCTTTTTTATGAAATCCTGATAAAAGTGAAAGTCAAACCCCTGATTTAACAAATTAATGGCCACAATTTAATGAATAATATTTCTCTAAATCACGAGTTAGTTTTTTTAATTCTATCGTCAACAGTCAGAAAACATTTTATGTGCATTATGGAATTCAAATTGTCCTTGAGGCTTTGTTCCAGCTGACAAGGTAGTCACCTTGTACTACTGGTGTACTGATAGTACACCGATAGTACAAGGTAGCACACATCCACTTCTATTGATGTGTCTGGACAGAAAATTGGGGATATGGAGGAAAGGTTTATAAGAACTGTCCAAAACCCAGAATTTACAACAGCTTATGCATTCTCTATTTGCTCTCAATCAAAAGAAACTCACTTGTTCAGTCAATGTGTTTGGAGATGTATCTATTGTACAATAGCTAATTATCAGAAGCAGAAATGCTTTTTGAAAGGAGAATTTTAGAGAATGATGGATCTCAAAAAAGTTCTAGCAGAAAGACCAGAAATTCCAACTTCAATTTTAGACATAATCACTTTTTTAAAATAATTAATTTTGGTTATGCTCTTTTCCTCCTTTGCTTTAACAATTTCTTTGAAAAATCGAATAAGTGTGCATTCCCTTTCTGATTGTTTAATTGAATTTGGCTGCATTTTAATATTAGCCAAATTTTCTCACTATTTAGATATTCAAAAAAGGATGAATGTATCATCAGTATAAATAGAAGCATAAAAAATTAATAAGAATATACTTGGATAAAAAAAAAAGACAGATTACCATTTTAACAAATAGCTATCTTTTCTAATTTATACATATTTCTACACAAACACAAAAGCTTTCACATGAATATGTTTTACGTTAGCAACTACATCAAACCATTCAACAGACAAAAATTTTTAAAACTCTGAAATAAAGTTAAGAAATTGCATGTTTGTAATCTCATAGATATATATACATTATTAATATAAGGTTATGTTTGATACAGGCTTTCGGTACAAAAGCTTATATAAAAGCAAAAAGAAAAGTACATTAAAGCTGCATTAGTGAATTATTATATTTATTTGCAACAACTAAAATAAAGGAAATATTTACATATTCTCAAAGGCACTCATCATAAAAATCTACCACAACTGATCATTACTAATCCTGATATAGTCTTTAAATGGTTTAACAAAGGGCTAATGATTTTATAGGTAGCACACTCCAATACATTATATATATTTTTCTGCATTATATAAAAACATAATAAACACTAAACTAAATATATGGCAACATAAAAATACTTGTAAAAACAAGTGTGTACAACAATTTAATTGAAAATAATAATAAGTCATCACTATTTTTAACAAAATTTAAGACAAATAAATTTAAAGGGCTTCTTGGGTTTAATTTAAATAAGACACATATCAGTAGCTTTAAAAAGCAGAAATAATAGGAGTTGCAAAACAATTAATAGGAAATAACACTATTGTTATTATCAAAATAACTTTATTTATGTTTTAAAATAAAATTACATATATGTGACTATTAACTTAATTTGATTTTATTCAACAAAATAGGAATATTTTGATAGAAAGAGAGTTTTGTGTTTGATTGCAGTAACATTTAATTTCAATCAGAGTGTTCACTTCTTTAAAGATATTCCGACTAGATTTGTATTCAAAATTATAAATAAAAACATTTGCAATACTTTATGATAAATATTTAAATAAAGAATTTAATAAAAATTATGGTAGTTAAATATGCAGAGTATTTCTGAATATAAAACAGAAATTACAGTAGAGTTACTTTTTTACAACCCTGAAAACAAGTAACAATGTATATTGGAGTGTACTAAATGAAAATAAAATTTTAAAATGTAACTATAAACAATATATATATTTATATATATATATATATATATATATATATATATATCATATAAAAGCTAGTAAACAAATTCAAATAGAATTCCTATGCATATCCACAAAAATCAAAAGCACTACTCAGGAAAAGGCGCCAAGCCGCTCTATACTCCGAAGCAGAATGTAATCCAAGAAAAAGAAGAATTAAAGGAACTTGGGATAACCAAATGCTTTGCATTTAATGGTTGGGGAGGATTGCGACTCCCCCTCCCGTTTAAAGCTGCTTTTCCAGCCTAGGCAAACGCTCACGGTACCAATACAAAGCAAAGGTTGGTCCCCATTGCGTGCTAATACGAAGGCACCCGAATACGGAAGAACAAGACCAACCAAACAGAAGGAAACTGGACCAAAAGTGAATCTTGCCCAACTCGCTATCTTATATATGTTCAACTTACGCATGCGTGCAATCTTAGCAGGTACGCATAAACTTTATTTACCCGCAGATTGAAGAAGTAAACTGTCAAAATCTACCTGATCCTTGAAAATCGATCTATAACAATCCTTTAAGAAATATAAAGGATAATGTTTATATAAAGCCTCTTTTATGATTTTTATATTGCTATTATTGCAATCTTTTTTAAACGTGTTGTAAATTTGATTTCTCTTGAAGTGTCCGAGTATGATATTTCTGAAAATATTTTTGGTAAGATTTGTTTTCCAATCGATGAGATGATTGATCTTAATTTTATATAATTATCTTTTGTCATATAACGTTGTATAATGACCATATAATCCATGTATCGATAACTTCTATTCCATTTTTGATCATGACATGATTCTGTGTTTTGATATTTTCCATCACAAACTTGAGGATGTTCAATAGTCGTTTATTAGCTATTGTAAGATATGATCCACAGCCTACGGTAACTGTACGGAATTTTACAGGCTCTTTATGCATCTTTGGAATGAGGATTAAATATGGAAATCTAACATTTTTTAACATCCTCAAGTTTGTGATGGAAAATATCAAAACACAGAATCATGTCATGATCAAAAATGGAATAGAAGTTATCGATCGATTAAAACATTGTAATAAAGATATATGTTTTAAAAGCTATGATTTCCGCGACCTATTTAACAACATTGATTTATCTAATTTATACTCAATCTTGAAAAAATTATATGAAGAATTTAATTTGAAGGATTTTATTACTTATCGAAGATACCTTGACCTTATTGAACTAGTATTAAAAGAAAATATTCTATATAACGGAAAAAATTATTACCGACAAATAAAGGGAATTCCAATGGGAGGAGCCTGCTCATCAATCTTGGCTGATATTTACCTCTCAACATATGAAAAAGGAACCCATATTTTGTCTGAGATACCATATTTCCGGTTTGTTGACGATGTGTTATTGGGGTGTTATGAAGCCACCACCAATTTCGATTTCACTTTTTACCCACCGGAATTGGAATTAATAGAAAATTGTAAAGAAGAAAATGAAGCGGTAAATTTTCTGGACATCTCAATAAAAAAACATGGATTATATGGTCATTATACAACGTTATATGACAAAAGAGAATTATATAAAATTAAGATCAATCATCTCATCGATTGGAAAACAAATTTTACCAAAAATATTTTCAGAAATATCATACTCGGACACTTCAAGAGAAATCAAATTTACAACACGTTTAAAAAAGATTGCAATAATAGCAATATAAAAATCATAAAAGAGGCTTTATATAAACATTATCCTTTATATTTCTTAAAGGATTGTTATAGATCGATTTTCAAGGATCAGGTAGATTTTGACAGTTTACTTCTTCAATCTGCGGGTAAATAAAGTTTATGCGTACCTGCTAAGATTGCACGCATGCGTAAGTTGAACATATATAAGATAGCGAGTTGGGCAAGATTCACTTTTGGTCCAGTTTCCTTCTGTTTGGTTGGTCTTGTTCTTCCGTATTCGGGTGCCTTCGTATTAGCACGCAATGGGGACCAACCTTTGCTTTGTATTGGTACCGTGAGCGTTTGCCTAGGCTGGAAAAGCAGCTTTAAACGGGAGGGGGAGTCGCAATCCTCCCCAACCATTAAATGCAAAGCATTTGGTTATCCCAAGTTCCTTTAATTCTTCTTTTTCTTGGATTATATATATATATATATATATATATATATATATATATATATTTATATATATATATATATATATATATATATATATATATATATATATATATATATATGAAATATATATATATATATATATATATATATATATATATAATTTTAGTGCAAAAACAGATAGTTTTATAATGCAAGTCAATTTCTATAAAATTATTAAATATTTTGTAAACTGTAAAGAATTTAAAAAAAAAAAATTCAAAATGATGAATTCGTCTGTCCCAATAAAATAACACAAGTCTCATGCTTAAAAAAAACATTGTTACTCTGATAATATAGAAACATGAGAGTATTTGTTAGTACAAACAGCAGAATTTTCTAGGAAGCGCAAGTTGTATCTGTACATTAGTATTAACGGCATATCACACTGTCTTTGGTACATAATATAAATTGAATTAGCAGATGAATACTCCTAAAATCAGTTATCCATACAAAACTCCTGAAGTTCCTTTTTTTCAGCCTTCAGTTCCTCACTTATCTGCCGGTACTTTTTTAATAAGTAAATGTCTTTAAAGTTTTCAATAACAAGCTTAACCTGCAAAATATAAAATAAACATTGCATGAGTTGACAACAAGAGTAAATTATACAAATGTAAATATATAAATACTAGCACAAATACCCATTGTTACCCAGAAACCTGTGATTTCAATTACATAGGAGCATACAGTAATTTTTTTAAAACACTTTAATGATATGCCCACTTAAAACAAAAATAAATATCTGTATGGGCTTGATACACCTGAACTGCCTACACGTTTTACTCACTGTAAACATGTGGGGTACACAGTTTTTGTTAACTCAAATTAAAAAGTACTGTTTTTAAAGTTAAGCTCTGGCATAATTAGAAGTTATGATTAAATTAGTATAAAGCTTTTAAGATTTCAACAGTTTCATAAAGAAAAACTAGCATATGCATTAAAAATTTAGCTTAAAAAACATGCTAAAACAGAAATTTGGAAAAAAAAAGCACCTCATTATCTTATCACAATTTGCTAATATAAATTTCTTTTTAAAAAATATGTACTGAAAGAAGTAAAATTAAAATTTTAACTGCTATCTTCAAAATTTACATCCAATTTAAGTGAGATTCTCAAGAGAATAATAAAATAATTGTACATTTAAAAAATTAAAATGATATCTCTAAAGTTTAGAAATTAGAATTTTGCATTTTAAATCAGATTTTGCAGCAATAAATGTCTAGGTGTTTGATCGTCATTCATATCTCTTGCACTAAGAAAATAATTAACTAGAATACATTGATTTCAAACTGACAAAATTTTGGCCAAAAATATTTCAACATCTGACCTGAGCTATTACTGTACTGAATATCTTTGCTGTGGGTTGCTTAGATTCTCGATTACGCAACTAAACAGACAAACAGATATCCTCTTTTATTATATAAAATGTAGATATATATAGAAAGATGATGAAAAGGAAAATTTTAACCAGTTAAGCCTAGAAATTTCCTAAGAAATGCTTCTGACAGTGTTTTAACATTAAAACTAAATATAATGCTAAAAACACTAAAATAAATGTAACATACAGTATACATTTTTTAACATTATTGCTTTTTAATTCTTAACATTTTAACAGTAACTGTAATTATACTATTGATTATATTTAACTATTTTATTACTATCTTATAATAATCAAATCACTAAATAAACATGGCATCAAAACTTATTGCAACAAAAATGAAATTTCCAAGTACACTTTTTAAAAGGGAACATATTTGTCAATACAACTTGTGATAGGGTTCCCATTCTTAAAAATATTCAAGGACTTTCCTATGCAAAAAGATTTTTCAAGGACCAAATCACATGCAATATTTTAGGTTTTGTACCAGAAATACCACATAATTTTGAAGTAAAAATACATTTGTGATGAAATAGAAACCAACTACTCATTTGCTATGAAATAAAATTTCATTACATTGCAGAAAATCTTCCCCATCATAACTACTTTCAGAAACAAGTGTATCGTTTCTGAAAGTAGTTATCGGCTGTACATTGTTTAACCCATGCTTATCTTCCATTTTGTTATCTACAAAAACGATAAATTTAAATCTTTTGAAAAGTAACACTTTATCTTCGATACATCAAATTCCTATAACATACAAAATTTGACACAAATCTTAAAAAAAAAATGAAATATTTGAAATTGTGTATGTATAGTTTCATCATAATGCATTAATGTACACCTATTCTAATTTTTATTTTTGAATTACTCATAAGAAGTTATCATACTCACTCATATACAGTTAGTATGCTTAATTTGGTGAAAAGCAGATAAAAATCCAAAATTAATACTTGATTGCAAAATGTGCACGCAGTACTGAACACAATATAGACAAGTTTACATATGGCATTCCAACTTTAACATCTGAGTAATTTTAGAAGATATATCAAAATGATGCAAAATTCACATGCTCAGAGCTTGCTTTGTACAATTGATCTTTATCTTGCAGATTGAGTCTTACAACTCAAAAGTATGATGAGTCAAACTTTCAAATTTGCAAGTCATTTTTTGCTACTTTTTAATATTTGTAATTTAAATTTGAAAATGGGAGGAAAAGATGATTTCTAGCACAAATATACAACACACATTTATACTGAGAACAAAAGGGCAAGAAATTTAAATTTTTGAAATGATGAACAATAATGGACAGCAACATTTCTGCAAAATGATAGGGAAGGAGGGTTACATCAAAAACTCAGAGAGAAAAAATATTTCCAAATAATATTTCTTAATAAATTGGACTATTTTATTTTCTTGAGAAAGAAATTATTTAGAATATTGAACATTATAGGTGCAAAATATCTAAAATTAGTAAGCCAAGTTAGCAAACTAGGAATATTAAATTCAAGTATTTTTCAAGAACTTTAAAGGAGAGAACCATATAAATTGTTGGTGAGATGGGGTGGGGGATGGCAGTTAGATTTGCAAAAACTATATCCTTGAAATACTCAAAACATGTACATCTATCAAATACATTATATATAATTTTTTATCCTGCTTCTCAATATAGTTTAGCTACTGTACAGAGAAAGTAAGAGTACAGTTTTAGCTACTGAATGGCAAGCTAAGAATTGGATTATTTCATTTTGTTTAAGAAATAATTTATATGGAATATTGAAACTTATAGGCAAAAATTATCTGGTATAGGTAATTCCCAAATAGTAAAAGTAATTGAAAATAAAAACAGACTTAGTTACAGCAAGAAGAGAGAATTCAGAACAATGTTAATTGCTATAAAATAATATGTAATAAAAGTTTTAGTATGCAGAAATTCAAGAAATTCAAAATTACATCATGTTACAGGTAGTGAAAATAAAATAAATCAATTTTATATATAGATAAAAAAAAAATACCGGAACACACCTGAAATATTTCAAACCATCTCTGGGTAACTATGTCTAGAAACTTTTCCTTCTCAATAACAGATTCAAAGGAAATTATCCATTCTCCACTGCTTTTGCTGGCTTCGGCAATTTCAAATTCCTGAAATATTAAATATTTTACAGAATGCTTAACACAAACTAAAAATGAAGGATCTGTGAAAAATTCTTACAAACTTAAAACACATTCTGTGATACTAAAAGGTTAGACCTGAAATAGTTTCTGGGTTTAATACTAAATGGAAAAAATCTGATGTGGACTGCACATGACTTTCTCTACATAATGCAATGACTTTCACAGCAAAAAAATGATGTACAAGATTCATGAAACAGTGTTTTAGCATTGAATTGTACACTAACATTTGATGCTTTTAAACTAGAAATTAAGGCCGTCTGTCATATGAGGTACATAAAACTGCAAAAGATCCCCTTCCATCCCTCCGCCTGCAGCACATCTCCCAAAATATCCTTGGATGCATGTGAATAATACACTTCTCTCAATCAATATTATTAATTCTTATACAAATCCTTATTGAAAAGAAATTACTAGATAATCTCCTGCAAAAAGAAATACTTAGACACTCCCAAACAAACTGCGGTTCTCGTTAGATCACCGAAGTCATGCAGCATCGGGCGCGGTTAGTACTTGGGTGAGTGACCACCTGGGAACACCGCGTGCTGTTGGCACTTTTCAGGAGTGGTAGCCCGGTGGCTTGCACGCTGGATTTGCATGCTGCCACAACTGCCGCAGTGTTTATGCAGCGTACGATCACGTTAAACATGTGGGCCCGTAAGTCCTTCCGAGAGGTTGGTGGTAAGGGAAGGAGGGTACAGTCCCTGTGGATGCCTCCCCCACTGGGTTCCGGTCTAAATTGGGTGGAACTTCCCGGCTGTCCAAACAGTTATCTTACACCTTTCTGGTAGGTCGGATGATCTGGGTCTCAACAACAACCCCCTAACAAACTGTAAGAACAAACTGAGAAATGTGCAACTTTCTACATTTTTTTACATAGAATTTTATGTTGTGATCCAGTTATTTAATACCTAAATCAGTTGATATAAAATAGAAATACTTTTTGTGAAATTGAGAGGGGGAGAGTTTCATGGCAAATGTAAAACCTATTAATCTTGGAATTATAAACTTTTCTATCAACCTATATTATTTTTCAATACACAACAAGCTACATAAAATCATGTGGTGTGGTGTCATACATGCATTACAAGCCAAAATTTTTCCACTATTGACTTTGTATATAGCTAAAAATTTTGGTATGGCCCAATTCTAAATGGTAGACCACTACTGATTTCATCAATATTACAATACAGCAAAATGTAACTATTTCATGATATAAATTCATATTTTTTATAATAAAAAGCCTTGAACATATACTTTGAAACAATAATATTTTTATAATTAACTTACCAACATCATAAAATTAGAAGCAGCAGGATCTACAAAAATAGTTACTAAATCACAAATACTGGCTTTGCTCACTAGCTTGTATGTGAAACTACGAGGATCTTCTAGTGCTATGACTATCTCATCATTGGCAAACATAATACAGCATGGCTGATGTATATTCTTCTCGGTATCAATGAACTGAAAATGTTTAGAAACATTAATATTAATTACACAATTAAAAAAAAACAATAATTGTGTGTTATGTAAAACATAACATACAATTATAACATAACAAGTTATTGTATGAATGCTTGAAAAGAAATGGATTACAAATAACCATTTTATTTTATTTTTTCACAATTGAATCAAAGCTGTAAATAAAGATCTAAAGAACATTTTCCTCAATTTTAAATTTCCCATAGATTATAGAAATATGGTTTCTTCTAAACTGTTTGGTAATCTTAGTCTAATGTAAATTATTTAGCTGGTACAGTACAACCTCAAAAATCTGGAATTGTCCAGACACTGCCAATTCCAGATTTTAGAATTTTTTTAAATACAAAGTTTGGATAAAATTCAAATTTTGTGCTAACTAAATGCGCTATAAAACACAATTTTTGGTAAAAACATTGACAAGACATTAAATTAACCAATTAAATATTTTTTTATTTAATACAATAACGAACTGATTATTCAGAATCCTCTAGACCAATGGATTTCTGATCCATAGCCAAAATGGCCTCCAAACAGGGAACATTATGATGATTTAGTACCTATTTTTATTGAACACTTTACAGCAACCAATTAAATTGCTTCAAATACTGATCACTGAAATAGGCAATAATTAATTTGGCTGGTAGATTTATTTTATTTATGTTGCTAACAGTATGAATTTATATCCCATGCTTGATGAATGTTTATGTTGAGAATGAGGTATGAATTTATATTGCATGCTTGATGAATGTTTATGTTGAGAATGAGTTTTCTAAAGCCGAATGCATTTTTTTAAAGCTTGGTGATGTTTAACCAAAATTTTACTGTTTATTCTTTGTTCAAATACACAAACTTCTGAAATAGGCAATTATTGTTTTATCTAGCAAATTGTTTTTGTTAAGTTGCTAGTGCAAAGGATTCATATTAAATGCATAATAAATGTTTGTTAGAAATGCATTTTCTAGAGCTTGAATGTTTGTAAACCAAAAACTTTTCTTTGATTCTTTGCTTAAATACACAAACTTCCAATTAAAAAAATAAGAGATTATTATTTTGTCTTGCAGATTGTTTTTGTTTATGCAGCTAACTTTACAGATTCATATTACCTGTTTGACAAATGTTAATATTAGGAATGAGTTTTCTAAAGTTTGATGATGTTTGTGAATGAAAATTTACTGTTGATATTTTGTTTAAACACACAAACTTAAATTATTTTAGTTTTAATTCAAGTTTGAAAATTAGTGACTTCTATTAGAACCATAAAAATGTCTGGATAAAAATAAGATGATGTGGAATGATAATTTGATTCATTTGTAGATGATCTTGAATAAATGTTCATCATATCCAGATGTCAATCAGTTAGTTCACTGGTAGAATTTGTCAAAAAGTATAAAAACACTTGAGGAAATTCTAACATTCGTAATACTACATACATTAAGAATTGTTTAGGCACACTATGATCATTTCATGTACATAAGGGTTACTTTGATTAGAGCCCAAAGATTGCCACAAAAACATTTTTGATGAGTATTTTACTCTTTTTCTAAAATTTCAGAAGTCATTTTCCAAAGTGGAGTGTATTTAAAAAAAAGAATAATAATGGGTAATAGTATAAATCATTTTCTTATATTTTTCCAAAAATGGTAATACTTATTTTCCAAAATAATAATAAAAAAAATGCATCTACAGACTTTTTTCCACCTTTTATGGACTGATTACTTACTCTCTCTAAGAATGCTTGTTTAGCATCTGAAACCAACTGGTATTCATATACTTTTGCTTTACATTTTCCTAACAGAGGTTTTATTCACAAATACATTTTATTTATAAATAGTTAATTTTTATTACTATATTTATCAATAAAATATATTATTTATAGTGTAAAGCAGTAAAAATTAATTTTATTGATAGACTAACATTTATCACATAAGCATGGAAAAGAACTACATGGCATTATATTGAACCTTAAAAGAGATTTATTAACATATCAATACAAAATTTATCGTAGCAAACTTTTAACAATATAATAGCATATAGTATAAAAATGAAAATATACATAGCGATTAAAACATAAGCAGAAAACTTGTAAAACAAAAATTGCATTTTATTGCTAAAAATGCATATTTTTATGCACTGAAAATTTCAAGGAGTAAACAGATATTTTGGTGCATACCAGATGCTAATTACGCATTTTGGTGAACTCTGCTGGAACTGATAATATAAACTGAATTCCAAATTATTTGAAATATTCTTACAAACTTAGAAAATCCTGTCTCTCAAAAATTTTAAATAGATAAAAATATACTTTTTGCCAGTCATAAATAAGGAAAATAGATTTTTATAAAAGTGAAATTTTTATAAAAGGGGGTGGGGTGGGGGGTAAAGGAATGTGCGGCTGTGAAATGATTAGTTTATTTCGGATAAAAGAATGGCTGGGCTGAGACTTTTTCTTTCTGTGGAAGAATATACTCATATGGTAAATGAACCAGACAGTAATGAAAGTGATGCAGATAGTGAAAATTCGTGGGCTACAAACGGCAAAAGAAAGTGCATAGACAGTTATTATGAATGCAAAGATTGCAATGTTGGTCTGTGTGTGGATTCTTGCTTTAAAATATACCATATGCAAAAGGTGTATTAATTAATGAAAATACCTATGCTATATTCTTGTATATATATATGTACATAATTTCTATTAGCTATATAAATATTTCATTACAATCATTTCAATATTTTTTCTGATTAACTGATAACTATTTTAATCAAGATAACTAATCATTTTTAATACACTAAAATTTTTAATATTTTGATAAAAGAAGATTTGTATGAAAAATATACATCAAATAGAAAATAAGTATTTCCTCTATTCCTGAAAAAAGTAGAATGCTGTGTTGAACGGGTGATTTTTAGTGAATTTTTTTTCGAGAGTTAGGCTTAGCGCAAAATATTAGCCGTCCTTTGGGAACAGTTCGGAAATGAAGCGCTCCGTCTTTTCGCAGTTTCGGAATGCCGCCATCCTGAAAGGGTTAAACCCGGCTTAAAGAAAATTCCAATTGAACAAGACTTGAAATAGTTATTATTAAACAATTTCACCAAACATTATTTGCTTAACGTGAATCCATTTTAAAGTCTGTAAACAATATTTACATGTCCAGCAAGGGTTACTGTTTCCAGAAAAGACTGGAGCCATTTTGAAGCTTCATAAGTATCAGCAGCAGCTAGTTGTAATGAGTCTGAGTTGGAATGTAAAATCTCAAATGTGTGTGGTCTCCTCAAGTGAATCCTTCTGCAACCTTTGCAATGAGGTGCACTGGAAAAATTGAAATCAAGTATTTAAGAAAATGTCTGTTAACATAATAGCAAGATAATACACTTCAAAAGTAATATTAAGCAGAAAACACTTTCATAGCAGGAAAAGTGTGAAGTATTACTGAAGAAATACAGCAAATTTTTAATGGAGAATTATTTCACTTTACATATAATTCCACAACAAATCCTGTACAGAGTCACAAAATCTGTTGATAAAGGTCATTCCCAAAAATTGAAATCACACTTGTGTGAAATAACCAGCATTAGCGGACAGGTTTCACACTTTTTAATGCTTTTTACTGGCAAGCAGCAGGATCAGTCTTAAGCGAATTGGACCAATTCAACCTCATCGGGTCCCCATGCTTAAAGGATCATAACGATTTAAATATTTAAAATATCAGTACAATTGGTTTTATTTGATGATACAAATGAAACAATTATACTGATTTTGAAAGTTAACACAATGAATTACAAAATTAGGCATAGAAAATCATACATTAACAAAAATTGCAGTTATATTAATTTTTTTGATAACACAAATCGGTCAGTATTGAACAACGGGGTGTTAAAAAGGCTATTTGTTTTTAATGTAATCAGAAGAAAACAAATCTGCCAATGGTAATCAGGTGAAAATAAATACTTGCATAATTATGCAACCTTGTGTATTTTTAATGTAAATCATTTTTATAAATAAAATTTAAAATACAGTAATTTGTATATCCCCCAGTCAATCTAGCATGATGAGAAAATAATACAACCAAAAGCATTTTCACCACAACATATATCCCATAAATATTATTGTCAAATTAGAACCATACAATATGAACACCCTGTATAAAAAAAATAAACATCAAAAGTGATGTAAAAATTTTCAGCACAGATACCAGAGCCCTGCAAATAATACTTTCAATGGTGCCCCATAGTTTTTAAAACTGCCCCTGTAAGCAGTCAACTACAGTGGCAGCAAAGAAACTATGCCACATATATGCAAACTTCTATGGTGACCAACAAAAGTCAGTCATACCATATAGTCAGCTTCAAAGTTAAAAATTCAGCTTACTCAGCTTATTCAAGCTTAAAGATACAGCTGTGGGTACAATGGCCAGACTCTGTCTCAAAACTTGCTGATAGGCAGTGTCTATTCTCAAAGCTTGGAATCATGGTCAAAATATAATAAAATGTCAATCCATCAAAATACCAAGAACCAGACTTTTGACTACATCATTTGTTAAATCAATTGCAAAATCAGCTTAGACTATGTTCCAGAAAAATAATAAATAAATAAATAAATTTTGTTTACTCTTGTTTTCTTCTAATTGCATTTAAAACTGAAGTACACCTGTCCCCCGATTTACATGGAAGATAGGTTCTGCACAAAACCGTGTAAATTGAAATCTTGGATTTTGCTAAGTAAAATCGTGTAAAAAAAAAAAAAAAAAAACCCAAAATGTACATGATTCAGTCATTTATTTAAGTAAAACAAAAGTAAGACATCTTAGAAAACTTAAAATTATACTTAGTTTATAAAACAACAAACATATGAATGTAGTAATATAACATATTTAATTTATTTTACATTAGGAACAAAGAACAAAAAAACAAAAAGACCCTTAAAAATTAATTATAAGTTTAATCACTGTCCTCATTTTCATGTACCATCAGTCTTTTCTTTCTGATAGGTATGATGTCACTTTCATCACTTGAGCTTTCTTGATGTGATTCTGGCTCAATGGTTGACGAATCAGGCAAGATCTTGGGTTGACAAGACTTTGTCATGAAATCGGTAATTAACAATTGCGTAGGTTTATTTGCTAAATCTTTATAGAACTCTTCATATTGATTTAAGCATTTACGAAGGTCTCGCTGGAATCAGAGAGCTCGATCAACATTTGTGTCATATTGTAAGAAATGGTTGCCCAATTTTCTTCCCAAATCAAGTCCTACGCTTATGATTCTTGCTGTGAAGGCAACTGGTTCAGATTGCTCTTCATCAGAATCATTGTCTTCATCATGTTTGTTTGTTTCATGAATCATGTTAATTAAATCATCTTCATTCAATTCTTCATCAGCCATTATTTCTTCAATATCTGCCTGAGCTAAATCTTCAAAACCTTCTCTTCCTATAGTATGGGCCAACTCAGTGATCTGAGAATATTCATGCTCTATTGGTGATTTATCATTTCCACTTTCAACAACATCCGGCTTTCAACAACATACTGCTTTCCAGCAGGCGTTGATCGTTGATTGTTTGTGTTGTTGCTAATCTCCCATCTGGTCTGACGGAGTCAGATCAGATCAGTAAAACCGTTGACTTTATACTGTAAAACCGTTGATCGTTGATTGTTTGATCTGAGTGTATGACAGTCCAACATGCTTAACACAATCTAAAATTGCAAATTTCTTCCAAGCATCCATCAGAGTAAGAGATTCATCATTCTCCATTTGTTCTACGATATACCTGAAAGTTTGCTTGATGTACAGTGCTTTAAAAGTCGAAATTATCCCTTGATCTAACGGCAGTAATAAGGAAGTTGAATCCTTTGGTAAAAAAACAACTTTTACATTTTCGTGTTGTAAATCTGGAGGATGACCTGGTGCATTATCAATTAATAGAAGAGCCTTAAAAGGCAATCCCTTTTTAGTTAAACAATTTTTGACATCTGGAACAAAGAAGTTATGGAACCATTCATTGAAAGCTATGGCAGTGACCCATGCTTTTCTATTAGCCATGCAATAGATGGGAAGGTTTTTGATATTTATTCCTTTGAATGATCGTGGTGATTTTGATTTGTTAATCACCAATGGTTTCATCATATAATCGCCAGAAGCATTGCAACAGAAAAGAACTGTTATACAACTTTTCACTACTTTATGACCACTAGCTGATTTGTGAGCTTTGGCTATAAAGGTTCTTTCCGGCATTTTTTTCCAGAATAATCCGGACTCGTCAGCATTGAAAACCTCATCAGAAGTGTAGGAGTTAGCGACAATGATTTCAGCAAGTTTTGCCGGATATTGTTGTGCCGCATCCGAATCAGCAGATGCACTTTCACCTTTCATTCTCAGATTATGTAAAGAAGGTCTTTGTTTGAATCTCTTGAACCACCCATGGCTTGCGGAAAAAGATACTTTCTTTTCATTGGACGAAGTCGACGGCGACTGATTCTTAAGTGATTGATAAATCTTCAAAGCTTTATTTTTAACAGCATTGGTATCGATCGGGATTCACTTTTGAGTTTGGTCTTCTATCCATATCACTAAGGCTTTTTCCATATTTTCCATTGCAACATCTCTAACATATGAAGTCGTACTCATACTGCTGCAGGTTCCAGCTGCTACACTTTTTCAAATGGAGTCTTCATTTTTTCTTATTGTCCTTATTGTGGCTTCATTCATGGAGTAAAATTTAGAACATCCATTACTCTTTCTCTATCACGTAGACGGTCTAATATTTGAATTTTAGTTTCTAAAGAAATAACTTTTCTTTTCATTTGATTTTTCTTTAAATCCTTTGACATTATAGAACCTTAACAAATTTACGCAAACTATAAAGACAAGAAAAACTATAAATGTGGAAAACTTACCAGTTCAAAAGATAAACGCACAATAATATAAGCTTTGCTGCTAAAATGTTTCTGCACTATGTACTTACATGAACCAGATAGCTTTACTGTTGTGAAATACATACAGGGATTCCCCTATTACAGGGATTCCCCATTACGGGGATTCCCCTAAATGTATATATTTTACAACACCGGGAATCCCTTGTTGTTTTCATCAGTGTTACCAAAGGAATAAAATTCAAAAATGTCATCAAATCTTTGTATAGGCGTATATGGAGCGGAATATACATTTTTATCAATTTTTTTGAAATCTGTTAATTTATAAACCATGTAAAAGCGAAATCGTGTAAAACAAGTGCCGTGCAAATCGGGGGATAAGTGTATACTATAGTTTACAAATACAGAAAAATCTCATTTTAACACATTTCTACAGACAATAGTAAAAATTCTTTATCTTGAGAATTTCTTTAATATGTAAATCCAAAATGGTGGACTTACAAAAAATAAAATCATTAACATTTATAATATGATGTTATGAAATATTTTAATAACAAATAAAAGTATTTTCCTTGCAAGACACACCTTAGACTGATCGAAAAGATTTAAAATTTTATAATTTTCTTTTAAAATCGTAGCTAAAGTAGAAGTGATTCTATACTATTTTGAACCTTCTACTTGATTTTTTTTCCTAATTATACTACTTCTAAATATTAAACTTTCTTTAAAAAAAATTGTTAATTTCCATTTTTTCAAGAACTCGGTTAATGATACGTACAACCAATTAAAAATTTATATTACTGTTTGCTTGTTACTACTTGCTGCAGAAGAGTGCTTGTAATACACTTACTTATGACATTCAGGTGGAAGGGTGGCAAACAAGTTTTTTGGCTGAGATGGTAAATGAAAAAACATGCATTTCAGAGTCAATTTATTAACATTTTTTATTTGTGTTTCTGTAAAACTGAAGAACTGTTTTCACAGATTAATCTGAAATTTTTGTCAAATTTACATTCATTAAAATAAAAATATTTAATTAGAAAATAATAGAAATTTCTTTTGAAAACCTAAGAATTTACATTAATTTGAAAAAGTCATCAAAGTAGCTTTTGTTAAAAAGGTATTCCACTGTACTCATTTTAAAAACTGCCACCTATAGAATTTTATATAGGTTACATAAAAAGGACTGGAGAAAGATGTTTGTTAATAAAACAAAAATAGTACATTCAACTTATAATGCAAAACATTTCCACTTAATGGGGATTTTTTATTCTTACTGCGATCACTTTTGCAATTTATGATCCTGGTAGTCTACCACATTTTTGTCTGGCAAAACAGTACTATATCACTATATGAAACAGTCACAGCTTGCTCAGTGGGGTTTGATTTCAGCATACAAAGTTCGCTAAAATCAAATTTTTTAGTAAAATAAAAGATAAATATATAATCCAGGCTATATAGTGGGGAAATCCTACTTGGGGGAAATCAGCTAACAATAGACACCAAGATTGTTTGAACTGGACCAATACATTATAGCCTGGCACATACCCAATTAGAATACTGCTAAAATCTCGAGTGGTTTCCTTGGCTCATTACACACATGCACAGCTATGAACTAATTTTCTCTTAGATCATATTACACTCCTGTTTAAGCCGGATGCACAGAACTTGCAAAAATTCTTGAACATCAGCAAATTATATCATATATACAGTTTTATTTTAACACAGAGTGAAATCTTACAGGTTTGTTGTTGCCGAATTTCATTATTGTACTATCTTTAATTTATGTAAGAAAAATAAAAATTCAAAAATGTTGAAATATAAAAACAATCGTATGTCTGAATAAAAATATCAATTTTGCCTAACCATGAATCAAAATTTATTGAAAAGAGTATTCTGTGAACTTCACAATGGTGCTATGATTGAAACTGTGTAATAAATATTTTAATCGCTAAAAATCTAATTAGTGTGAAAACTGTGCAAAATTGCATTTGAACATTGAATAAATGAAAACTAAATAGGATTTTTAAAATGCACTCTACGATATGCTTGGACTTGTTCTTCAGATGTACGTATATTTGTTTCAAATTTTGAAGCTGTGTGTCACTTGGATTTTCCACTATAGAACAGACAGACACACACAACCAGTTCTGCCTTTTTAAATTAATTTATAATTAAAAAAAATATTCCTATTCAATTAACTTAATATCTAATAATCTAAACATCTGCAGCCTGTGACTTTCCCTACAGGCTCAAATACATTTTCTCCTTTCATTAATGAACTAAATTGAGTTCATTTGCACAAAATAACATTGATACTTATTTGAAATTACACTTCGCAGTTTTAAATCTATTTTTTTATGTGAATAACATCTATGCTTAGGGTTTTCTGGCAGAAATCGGAGCATTATGAAAAATGTAAACACTTTGGATGCTTAGAAATCTGAACCTAATAGATAAAAATGTAATTTATTTTCCTTGTTTTGTTGTAAATATGGTCCAAATTATGAATATATAAAAATAATTTCAATATTTTAAAACACATTTTTTTTTCCAAAAAACTTTAAAAGTATCTTTCTGAGCAAGTGTTTTTTTTTTTTCTTTTTCTCATTTTTCTTACTTTCACTTGACATAGCTTTCAAACTATAAAAGATAGATATAAATAGCAAACAACAAAAATATAAACTAGAAATTTAGTTTCTAAATCTATATTTATTTTTGAACAAAGCTCTTAAAGTTTTAGTAATCATCTTGTCAAGTTGAAGAAGATTGAAAACTTTGTGTTTTACAAGTTAGTAATGATTTTATCTCAAAAACCAAAAATGCTAACTATGAGTAATAATCAAGAATTTTTAGCTCTTTGAAAGCCCTACAAGTGTATATAATTAGATTTTGGATCAAGCTTTTCGTTTTTGAGATGTAGTGGCTATAATTTTGATATTTTAGCATTTTAACCTGAGTTTTCTAATGGGTGGGAAAGCTGTAATATTTAAAATGTCATGATTGTTACAGATCAATCTGTTTACTTACTCCTTAATTAAATATTGGTGCACAAGCACAAGATATTTTGCTTTGTAAATTAGAAGTTAAATGAACTTAAGGATTCTAAAAAAGTTTAATGATTGGTGGGGTTTGAACAGAATATATGGAAATATATGTATGTGTTCAAGTACGTATTTATGTGCCAACAGGCAAGTTTATAAATTAAACTGAATATAAAATCTCATTAATTATATTGTAGAAGTTTAATTTATATACCGAAAAACAAGTTAGGAAAATAATTTGATATTTTGATGTGAAGGTCCAGGAAAATGCTAGGAGGAAAATGGGGTGAAAACTAAAATAGCACTTTGAAAGCTTGTAAATGAAATGAATGAGTGCGAAGAAATCGAATAAACTTATTGAACTTTTATTTTACAAAATATTTTTCACGCAAAACCATTTCAGCTCCATTGGTCTGAGACCATTGCTGATTTTCTTTTTATTTTGTGACTTACCATAATATAAAACTTCCCCAGCTAGCTAAAATTCCAAAACACTTAACTATTGCAAGAACAATTCAATGTAGAATAATAAAGATTGTCTTATCCGTTTTATCATCAAAACTTTCGTATAATTGCAGCAAGCATATTTAGTCTTTTATTTAAGATTTTGAAGACTTTGCCATTTCACAAAAAAAGGCATGCGCTATTTTATCTAAATCGAACCAAGATGCAATCAACAAAAGGAAAACCCATTAGTGACTTAATGCCCATACACAGACATCATGCTAAAAAGTTTTTCGTATTTCATATTGCTCAAAATCAGTAGATCCATCGATGAGTTCCAATTTTCAATCTTATTCCATAACTTAATATCCATATTATTAGCATGTATTGTGGGGTAAGTAAAATGACAATATTCATAAATTGTTTCAGTTACATGAAATACAACTTAAATAGCCCCATGTAGGTACATGCAAAATTTAATTATTAAATAATATATTTCATACCTTATTTTAAACATAATTTAAAATATATTTTAAAATGCTGAACTTACCACATTTGAATGAAAAATAATGGCTTGCTTTTCTCATTTTCCATACAATACAGCACTCCACCTCTATAAAGCAAACAGTGTAATCAAATTTCCAATTAGAATATTTAGAATATAAGAAATTACACTATTTTAATAAAACTAAAGAAAATTTCAAATAGAATTACCTAACAAGGTATTAAATCTACTATTACTAAACTGATGGTTCATAACACTCCTGGAAGTTATTTAAAAGGAAAATAATTATGAAAAAAAGCTGTAGTATAGAAAGATGTGGATACAAACCATGTATATGGATACTTTTATACACATCGCATAGTGGATGAGCATACATATGTTCATAACAAACAATTTATAATTATTTTCTTGGGTTTATATAAATTTTAAGAATTAATAAAAAATAAACAGATGTATTATAATTTGATTACATCAAAAAATTTATTTAGAAATCAAGACTTTATTATTTAAACTACAAATTTTGGCATTGAATGTAATATGTCTTAAAAAGCTAGAGCCATACAAATGAGCTAAACGATTAAGCTGAATAGTGATACTCAAAAACATCAAAATAAAATGCAGTGATCAAGTTTATCTGTGATAACAATCAGTTAAACACAATAGAAAATATATGAATGTGAAAAATATTTGCCAAAATAAAACAGATGACTTCAGAAATTGAAAATATCAATAATTCCCCCATATCTTATATCTATCTCAAGGCCATAACTAATATGGATCAATTAAAAATATAATACCATGCATATATAAATTTATCTTTATATCCATTTCATTATGACTTAAAATCATATGAATAAAATGAAAATCATCTGCTATATAAACACATTTGATTTAATTCTGCTGCTATGCAACATGATATAATTTTCTTCAAATAAATTTTAAGATAATATTCATGTGCATAATAATATTTCTATGGAAGGTTGAATTTTGTGTTTTTCATTAATATCTTGACAATCCCTAGTCCTAAAAACATGAAACATGAACAAAGTTACAAACAGTAAAGCAGAGAATAACCATATTAAAAAAAAAAGAAATCTCTATCAAGAACTGTAGATGTGTATAGGAACAGACAAACAGACTATATATATTAGAATATAGATTCTATACATATACCAGGTGGTCAGAATTAAAACACCCCTACTCTGAGCTCTCTATAGATCAAACTACTCAGTGTAAAGGCTCCAAAATTGTTGAACATACTATTCAAGACATGGGGAAAGGGATTACGCAAAAAAAAAATTAGTTCCAGAAACACCGATAGGTGGCACTGTACAACAGAAAATATGCTGAAAAGACACAAAATACACATTTGTAACACATTTTATTCGAACGTACCAAACATTCATATCACAAGGACCTTATCAATGCAGGGAATGCTGTGTATAACGTTATCCATTGATTGTTCAACAATAGCGGTGGCAACATCGTCAATGACATCTGAACAAGTCAATTTGCGTCCTCGACCCGGCTGAACTCCAAGATGTTCAGTTTTCTCGAATCGAGCGATCATTCTCCTGAGAGCTTGTGGAAGTAATGGTCCTTTGCACAAATTCTTAAGTTGACGAAACTCTCGAAGTGCAGTTGCAGTATGTCCTTTGTTTTCATAAAACAGCTTCACAAGCAAAGCGCGATCTGGCAGTGCGACAGCCATCGCAGATAAGAATGAAAAATTCCCAGTTTTAACCCCTTTTATGCCCAGAACATAGTAGCTGCAAACCAAGGGTTTATACAAATTTTTGTGCTTACAGTGCGAAATTGCAGTTACAATAACAGTTTAAGTTTCTTCACTTTTTTATCTTCTTTTTTTTTTCATATCAGCAAAAGAAATTAAAAAGAAAAATTTCCATATCGCATGTGTTTGTTTTTTTGTGATTATTTTGTGTCTTTTCAGCATATTTTTTGTTGTACAGCGCCACCTATCGGTGTTTCTGGAACTATTTTTTTTTTCATGTAATCCCTTTCCCCATGTCTTGAATAGTAGGTTTCAACAATTTTGGAGCCTTTACACTGAGTAGTTCGATGTATAGAGAGTTCAGAGTAGGGGTGTTTTAATTCTGACCACCCGGTATATTAGAATTAGAATATAGATTCTATATTGTTCAGGTCTACTTATGTGAAAATAATTCCTATCATAATAGCAGTATTCAGTAGCTATGGTTGTAAAATGCTTATACAAGTTTGTTTGAAAAGTGTTATATTAACTCCAAAGAAAATATAGAGAAAATTAAACTAAAATCCATATTATAAGATTAATTTCCAGATATTAACACACACAAATAATCAAAATGTCAGAAAATGAATATTATGCCCTACTTTAAAAGGAAGTATCCTGGTTGCCACTGAGTAGCTTTATTTTCTTTTGCAAAAACATGTCTATACATAAGATAATCATGATAAATAGGACCAGAAGGTGTAATGCTCGATGAGGTATAATCTTCCCACCTTGTTAACACATAATGATTTAATTCAACGTTGGCTTTCTATAAACAAAAGAAAAATTACAACAAAAATTTACATTCTAATTAAACAAGAAACATGCATATTGTAGAATATCAATCTTCATTAATTTATTATTTTGCATAATTTAAATATCAATAAAAACATTGCATATTTATGAAAAATATTTTACCTCAGAATAAAGTAAGTAAGGAGAATTATAATTCAGAGATTATGCAGTTAATCTGCCTAGAGAAAACTATGCATTAAATTTCACTGATCAAATAAAATTTTCAATACAAAAAAATTAAAACAATCAATATGATCTATGGACTATTCGATTAACTAGAGGTTGTGCCATATCTTGCCAACCCCGGAGAGCTCTTTATGCTTTTTTATGAAATCAAATAAATTAAAAATTATGATTAAAGTTTTATGATAGCAACTGATTTAAAGACAACGTTTTCCATTTTGTTCCCTTTTATTATACAAATCTTAATATTTTCTCCTGAAACACATCTTAACACACATGGTTTCAAGTGTTAACAAATTAAATGGTTATCAGTTAAAACAGACAATTAGAATGCTAAAAATTTTAATAATTGTGATCATGAACAATTACTTTTGGCAATTAGTTTGTTTAATTGTTTATATGAATTAGCAAAAAGACATATAATTGTCAACTGCATTAATAATTATATTTTAATTGTAGTTGTTCATGGCAATCACAGCTGTAAAATATTTCTAAGTAATTAAAATCCGAATTCCATCTTCCTGAGTCCGTTATACTAACTTGTGTTTATTGAAGGATTAAGAACAAAAAATGTTCTTATAAAGTGGTTAGAAACTCTACCTACTGTTGGTAGATTATGAGCAAAATAAATTTTTTTTTAATATGGTTAGAAGACGTTTCGTTATTGCAATATAACTGTAAAGTGGAATAAAAATGCTTTTGCTTAAAACTTTTATTATTTTAGAAAATTATTTGCTTAAGAAATATTTTCATACAGTATAATTTCAATAGTTTGGAAAAATTTTGAAAATAGTCGCAAAAAACTAAGGTTCCAATTGGGTGTGTACATTGGCATTGCCAATTATAATTCAGTGCAATGTCATGTACCAGTAGCATGCACATGAGGAGAAATGGGATCATAATACACATAGAAACCTATAAAAGACTGTAAACATGTTGTGAACTCTAAATCATGCTTTTTTTTCTACTTGAATTCACTCTACTCTAAATTTATGGCTGGAAAAAAAAAAATTCTATAAGGAGCTCACAGACATTTTGACTGCTTTTGTCGAGATCTAATATCTATGTATATGCATTATTGCATTATATCAGCATATACAGGGTGTCAAGGAAAATAATGGATCAGGCAAATAACTCTAGAAGTATTAGAGTTATTATATATTTTATATGCAGGTGTATAGAAGGTTCTACATGAACATGATGATACAGGGGACTGAACCCTTTCTTTAGAAGGGTATGGGAGGGGGCTATCCTGCTTCTTGCTAAAGATAGGGAAAACAGTCAAATACAAAGTTGTGGAGAATTGCAAAATTAATACAAAGCATTTTTGTTCCTCTGCAAAAAATGGGCGAAAATGTAGAGACATTGGAAAACATATGGAGATATCTTATTACATGTGTGCAAACATGAATCATCGATAAAGCTGAATATGTAGTATTTTGTGTATAATCAAGTCATATTTACTCTGCTGCATTGTTTAAATGTTCAATTTGGGAGGGAGAGGGAGTTAGATTGTATATATTTCTTTTCAAAGTTCCTTATCATTTTTTGTGGGGGCATATAGATGCTTTGTACTAATTTTGCAAAGCTCCACAACTTTGTAATTGACTTTCCCCATCTCAAATAGGAAGCGAGCTAGCATAAGCATCCCACTAAAGAAGAGGGTCAGTCCCACAAAAGTTGTTTCACTGTGTAGCCTTGTTTCTGTTTTCTACCGTGAAGTTGTGCAGTTCACTGTGGGTTTTCTATATACCTGCATAAAAAAAATATAAGATAACTCTTAATGTCTTAATAATTCTAAAGTTATTTGTCTGATTCACGGCTTTCTTTAACACCCTGCATATCCTGGAATCGACTTTTTAAATACTTTACATAGGAAATAACTTTTCTGAAGTCCAAAATTGAATCTAAAACAGTATAGAATAGCAAGCACTAATTTTTTTTTTTATGTTTATATATTTTTAACTATGATTAAGAAGTCCCTTAAAATACAAGAATTTATTGATTTTGCAGCAGAAAATTAGCAACTGACTGTAGGACATGGTGAAACAATTTAAAAACTGGGAAAATTTGGGAATTGTGATAATTGAAATTGCATAATTCTGAAAAATTATTGCAGTTGTGGTAATCTACACATTCTTACTGCACACTTAACACATAAAAATGTGTAGTTATAAATTAACATCAAAACATGGAATAACTGCATGAAAATTAATTTAAGAGGTGGGGATGGATATCACAGTGCAACTTACATCACAGCTGAAAACTGATGCTAGAAACTTCTTAATTGTGATCATCTGTGCTGTGGCATCAGTATAAACTGTAGGAAGAGGCAATTTGGGAATGAACCTTCGAATGCCTATTTCCAAATTGGATAAAATCTCCCTAGAATGTTTGACATCAAAAGTCATTTCATAATAAACACTGCACATAAAATGCTTTACATTAAACAGAGCAAGTACATCTGATCTTAATTATAAATAATTGAACACTTATTAGAATATACAACAGTTTAAATATTTATGAATTCAAAATTAAGTTATTTCCCCCAAGATTTTACTATGATAATTATATAATATATTGAAACCTTAATTTCAAAGGAAAATCTAGTTTAACAAACTTCAACTTAGGATATATAAAGCAAAACTAGCTAGATAGCTCAAGTCTAGTGTCGTAACTAGGCAGGTGGAACAGGCCTACAGAAATAGCACCCTGGACAAAGGGGGTCCTATAAAGGAACTGACAAAAAATTGTCCAATATAATATTTTCAAATTTTAAATTTTGCCAAGCTCTGCTATGCAGATCAGATGTTGGCAAACTTAGTATATTGAGTGGGCAAGAAAAGTACAATTAAAATAATTATTTTCATTTATAACTATATGTGAATGTTTTTATATTTTTAGGTACACACAAATTATTTATAAACAATTGTTATACTGCATTTATTTCATTATTAATAAACCCCTCCCCCCAAAAAAAATTAAGGAGCCCAAAAATAAAACCTTGCATAGGTAACATGAAAAGCTAATTAAAGCACTGCCACTGCCCATGCAGGATATAAATGTCTAGTAGATACCATGAGATTTTCATATTATTTATATAAGATTTTAGCTTGCAAGGTACTGTTCTAATAGGCAAAAATGCAGGGCATATACTGTACAGAGCATGTACTGTAGTTCTTCAAAAACTATACAGGTTTTACCACATCTTAAATTTCAAATTAAAAACAAAACAACTGGAAAAGCAAATTCAATGGTTTGCTTTTATTAGCACTTTAAAACATTAAACGGTCAACATTGAAAAAGGTCAACAGAATTCCTTATTTTTATGCTAATTCCATGAATTAACATCATTTCTTTGTTTGCTTTCATAGTGTGATATACCATGAAAAATGTTCATGTGCTCAAGGTATTTAATAAATTTAAAATTAAAATTTCTTGGAGGAAAAGATGACAAATTTCCAGAATGCCTTTACCATTTTTGCGTATGAAAAATGTTATAATCCATATAAGTTGTATATAAGTACAGATGTTTAATTCACAGATAGACATATGAATTTTTAAAGTGAAAATTATTTATTAAAATACACACACACACACACACATAAAAAAACTGTTTAATATTTAAATGACACACTCCTGTGTAAAATCATGTTAGAAGATTAAATTATTTTCAGAAATAAAGATGTTTAACAGAGTAGTCTAATTCAAAACAGAATATTTAAAATTCTAAAGGATCACATTATTTACAGTCTTAATTATTGCTTAATTCTTTGAATGTCAGAATTTCTTTCAATAAAAACATGCTGAAAAAACAATTTTCCTATATAGAAAATCCTTAATGCAGATTGCCGAAATGAAAAATGTTTTCACAATGAAATGAAATGCATGGATGATCATGCAACTATGCAAGACTTCTGCAACATTGCATAATGGCTTTACAAAAACTACTAACTAATAAATGAAAAACATTGAAAATTGTTTTTCTTTTTGCTATTAGATGACAGGGTGATAATACATTTTCCTGGATTTTCTAGGAATTCTTTATGGTTATCAAAATTCCACAGGTTTTTTCGACAGTTTCAAAATTTTCCACAAAGTTAAACACTCTGCATGTTTTTTAAATAAATAAAAAATATATTGGATACTGCGAATAACACAAGCTAATCAATTGTTAAAATATGTAGCTAGGTATTTTTACAAAGTGATATATGAGGATACAGCATATCCTCACATGTATCTTTTCCTTTTTTGTTTAATTAATTTGAAAATTTCGAAATTTTATACATTTTGTATAATATATTTCCTTTCAGAAGACAATCTAACACATTTTAATGCCTATTTTAATTAAGGATGCATTTAAAAATAAGCATAAGAAAACTCAAATGACAAATAGTCATTACCATATCTTCTCTAAAGCTCACTATCAGTGATCTTAACTTTAATTTTTATTTTAAATTGACCTGTTGCTTCAAGAAAACTGATATACATGAAATTTATGAAAGAGCCTTCATATGATGGCAAATAGTGTATATACTTCCTTTCTAACATAACTATTAAGCATTTTTATTCTCTTTTGCATATTTATTTCGTACAGTCATCCGAATTTTCAGAAAAACCAGAAGTGTCATCTCCAGAAGTAGAATTGAAAATCGTTAGTGAAGTCTCTATTCCCTCTGGAATTCGATGCTGAATCCATATCAGTCATCGTCTTAGCTCTATCTAAAGATGCTCTAAGAAAACTTTTTAAACGGAAAGTGAAAAAAATTTGGAAGGGGAACTCTTTAGTGAATCCCAAATCTCCTCTAGATTTTTATAAGAAATTCATATCAATCATAATCTATGCTCTACCTAAAGCAAATTTTGAGAAATAAATGTTTCAAGAAAAATTTTTAAACCAGAGGAGGAAATCTTTAATAATCCCCTCTCTCCACCTCTACCCCCTACAGAATTTGATGGTGAAACTATATCAGTCATCATTTAAGTACATCTTATGCAGATTCTGAGAAATAGGTAATTCAAACAAAATGTAAATTTTTGAATCGGAATATGCATCACCAGAACCAGAAATCCTTAGAGAGTTCCTTTAAACTCTCCAGAATTTAATGCTGAATCTCAGTTATTATCTAAGCTCTATTTATAACCAATCCTGAGAAATAGATGTTTAAAAAAAAAATCTTAAACTGGCAGTGGGAAAGAAACTGAAAATCCTTTGTGAACCATTCTACCTCCTTCAAAATTGAAGGATGAAGCCATATCAGTTATCATCCAAGTTCTATCTACAGCCAATCTTGAAAAATAGATGTTTCGAGTAAAATGAAAAATTTTGGAACTGTAAATGGAAAAAGAACTGGAAGTGAAAAACCTTGGTAATCCCTTTAACTCCCTCAAGAATTTGATACTGAATCCATATCAGTCATCATCTAAACTTTATCTATAGTAAATCTTGAGAAATAAATGCTTAAAAAAAAATTCTGTAGTAAAACAAATGGCAAACTTAATTGCCACCAATAAAATAAAATGTACTAATTTACATGTTGTGCACTTTTTACATATTAAACTGAAAATTCAAAGATGGACAGTATACATGAATTCTCTGATACACACAAATCATTTTTCCTGTATTTCATTAAATGGTGTTTTATTACACAAAATATTACATCACATAAATACTTAACTTCAAATTGGAATTGAATTAGCATTAAAATAATGCATTTCTTATTTGGTGACTTGGAGCAGTTTTAAATCACACTTACTCACAAAAACTAAAAAGTGAAGTGTCTTGAGAACTATTTACCCTAACGCAGTAAGAATAATTATTCATCTTATTAACAAATTTCACACAAACATGCAATGCACCTACACGAAAAATTAAAATACAAAACAACAAAAATAAACTGATCAACTGGTTTCAAAGGCAAAACACAACCTTCTTTTTCGGAACCGATGAGAAATGTAACCTCACTTACTGAAGTTAGGCCAGTAACTAAGGTAGCACATATAGCTGAAAGAGAAAAGAAGTAACCAACATTGCAGGAAGAAATGAAAGAAAAGAAATTAAATAACAAAATGACTTTAAAGAGACTCCGAACTGTTAGGTGGGGATTCTCCTTCCCTTACTATTAATCTTCTTATTAATTTAATTATCACAAGTTATTTATATTGTGATTTAGATTTATTTCAATTACATTTAATTTTTCTAAGTTATTATATTTAATTTTAATCATTAAATTTACTTAATTATTATTTTATTAAACGCTGTTATGCCAATAAAAACGCTGTTATGCCAAGAACCATTAACCAGATAACCTCCGCCAAGTGGCAACCCACCACGCAGCAGCCCCACCGGATGTTCTGGCACCCCATTTGCAGGTGTCCAACAGATAAGCCGTGTGAAGGCCAAACTTTTCCTAAAAATGCATCTTTTTTTTCTCACTCTCGTGAATGAAGTGAGCTGAAGTTAAACCCAAGAGCGAGAAGCCGAAAGATTAACAAAAGATTTTTTTTAACGTTTAAGATGCATTGCGTATAATTTTGAATAATAAAAGAAAGAAAAAGGATAACAAAATACGTTAAGAGGGGGAATAAATCGCCGAAATATTCAAAAACAACAAATAAATTTTGAATTTTGAAGGGAAAGGGGAAAAATAACGAATTTTAAGCTATTACATAATTTTGAACTATTAATTAAATTTTGAACCAAAAATCTCGGCATAACAGAACACACAAAACCAGAGGGATAAAAAGAAGAAAAATACGGTGGTAAGAGAACGGATAGCAGAACGAGTAGAAACAACTGAATGGTGAAAAAATCTAGCAAAACAGTAACAAAAGAAACCAGCTGTAAACATTTAAATCAGCTGTAAAAAATATATAGAAATCATTGAAAATGACAGGAAACACATTAGAACAGGAAATTTAAATAAGACGAAACTATCTGGGTTTAAAGGTCATATATAAACTAACTTTGTCAAATAAAATAGTGGAAAAATAACTGTAAACCAGAAAAAAATAGACAAATATAATTGAAGAAAATAGAAAGAAGACCAAAATGGAAAAAATTGTACCAAAGATTTGCAAATGGAAGAGAAGAAGGGACAATGAATGTTAACAAGAGATTTTGATTAACATACAATAAAGAAACTTTCAATAAAGTCCAATTCAAAAATAAAATTAGGAATAAAAATTATCTTGACTTCCAAAATTAAAAACGTGATTAGAGTCCCAAGTGCCTCTTTTCTCCTACCTAAAGCCACACATGTGTTATTTATTATACCTCAGTTACTAATTTGACTTACTAAGTGAGGTCGCATTTCTTCTCATTCCTGAAGAAAAAGACTGTTTTGTGCCTTTGAAAATGATAGGCCAGTTTAATTTTATACGTATGCTGCATTTATAAAGTTTTATTGCAGCAGATTTTAGAGCATTTATTTGATTGGAAGTATCTGCTCATTTTCCAACCTATTACTTTCATTTATAACAGTAAGAATCATACATCACATTATGCACTTTAAAGTTTTTGAATAAACAAAATTACCTAGTCAGTTCTTCATTAGCTGTATATAAAGCGTAATGTTCTTTATTTCTAGAAATAAGTTTAAAGCTTTGATAATTTAAGCCCACCTAAAATATAAATAATAAATTAAAGATAAGCAAATTTAAATAAGTCAAAAACATGAATCAGTATAAAAAAATAAAGTACAACCACTAAAATGCTGAATTATAGGAATCTAGGTCACTGCAAATTTGTAACATTCTATATTTCTTAAGTAACACTATAATTTATACATATATGTAAGACTAGCAGTATGCCCATTCCTCTTGCATGTAAAGTGCTTTGGCATTTCCTTTTCTCCCTCTCACTGAAGTACTTTTTAAAAACCAGACGGAGAACACACCTGTACAGGCATCCTTTCCCATGGCATGAATCTAGGGTTACCATGTGCCGAGTTTGAAGATGGTTGCCAGATTTGGAGATTTATCACCAACTTGGCGACTTTTTGAAGCTTCGAAAAACATCTAGAAATAACCAATATTCTATGTGATATGACAGATTTCCAGAAGTTTCTATGGAGAGTTTATAAAAAGGGGTCATCACTCAGTCGGAGAGTAGCTGACGTGGTATGAGCAACATTGAACTGTAATTTTTGTCAATGTTTTGAGAATAGTAGCTACTGTTTCATGAAATGACTTTCGTCAATGTTTTGAGAATATTATCAGTTATTTTGTAAAATTAGTAGAGCATTTAAGTGATGTTTTACTGTATATTGTTCCTGTTTATACTGTGCATGTGAATAAATATGTTAGTTATCCAGAAATGTAGACTCATTCTTGTATCCCCCTTTTGACAGCAATTTGTTACAGTGTATCCTCTACAATCATAAATGTGCACTCAGGATACAAGAACGAGTACAAATTTCTGGAAAAAATCCTTCAATTGATACCATACTTGACAATGTACCCTCTGGGGGGAAGGGGATGACACCCCCTCCCCCAAGACAGGGCTAATGACATCACGAACACAAAAATTGTATCAAGGCTATTTTTCCCAGAAATGATTGAAACTATGAAGTCTCATGATCAATGAGCCATAAATAACCCTTTTTATGAATGATTATGTCAAATTTTGAACCATGCTGCCATGTTAAAAAAAAGAAAATTTCAAATAAACGAATAAGTTATTGCTCAAATTAAAAAAATTTCGAATAAGTTTTTGCTCAAAATTAAAAAATTTCGAATAAGTTTTTGCTCAAATTTAAAAAAAATTCTATCTAGTTCTAGATTTTCCAATAACAAAGCTGGATGTAAAATTTCTTGAAAATTCATTAATATTTGCTGCAGCTATCATGTATATAAGAAATCGACCAAAGACAGACAGATGGACATCCCTCCCAAAATAGTTGAAGCATGTTCAGAAGGTCCTAAACAATATATTGGCATTAAAAACTCACATTCGAAAATTTTTCTGAAAACAATATATTATATTACATAGCATGAGAAAGTAGAAATAAAAAGTCAAATTGGAGAAATAACAGCTGTTGGATTTATGCAGATTACAAAATTTCAAATGGGTAAAAATTGAAATTTTAGTGTACATATAAAAACTATGGATATGAATATTATACATTAATAACTTAAGCATTAATTAGTTTAAAATTAGAAATACATTTCTGATACTTACTGTGATGTAATCAATGCTGCTGTACCTCAGACCACCAAGCTTAAAGAACTTCTGCTTATTATTTCCAGTCTTCAAAAAATAGATGCTTTTATTCGATAATAAAAAATATACCCTATGTGGAGATCCTTCAGAAAAATTTGTGTACCCAGAATATAGCTAAATAAAGAAAATGCAATTATTATAAAGGACATAGCATAAGGCAATTTCTCCAAATTAAATTAAGTGTTTTTATATGCTTAAAGTCAATGTTAAAATTCAAATTTTTGATTAAGTACCTTATAAAAAGTTTCTTCCTCATGCTCATATACTTCCACAAGGAAATACAGCTGGATATTATTTCCAACCCTGAAACACATTAAGTTTGAGTAATTTATAAAATATTAAAATAATTTTATGTTAATACTAGAATGAATATACAAAGTTGTCTGGAATTTAAGATACAAATCTCTGTGATTGAAATTATCAGAACTCGTAACAAATTCTTGAAAACTAAAGAAAGAATGCTTTACCAATACACCAGTTTAAAAAAAGGAAAACCCATGTAGTGGAGACATGACTTCTGAGAATAACTCTCCTTACATACATCACAAATAAGAACAGACAGTTTTGGATTTCAAAATTGCAAATTTCATAGACCCACATAAAAATTCATAGAAAATTCAGAGATAGAGTATTTTAAAAAAATGTTTTTATTAGAAAGTGAAAATATCTCACTATATTTATGCCAAAAATTAGAATTGTGTGAATCTTCAATTCTTCGATGCAAGAAAGTAAAAATAAAAGATTAAAATATGCATATTTTGAATTTTTTTAATTAAATATTAAGAAATTGCCCTACAGATTTGGTTCAAAGCTTGTTTGAAAGAACATTATTTGATCTTTCTGATGGTGTCAAGATGGAAATCTGTGATAATATTTTTGATCGCTAAAGAACTGATTTATGTAAAAATTGCTCAAGATTGTACTTTCTAAAATAAGAAAAAAACTAATTTAAATTTAAAAATTTATTTTGAGGGTGTCTTGGAACTTGACTTAAAATATCACTGTACCTAATTCACAGTTCGTATTCAATTTTGAAAACAAAAATTAAGGAGTTTTTAATAACATACAAAAGTTTTTAAGGAGTTTACAGATAACACAATTAAATTCTCTATTTTATATAAGCATTATTCAAATATATAAATATATAAATAAATATATACAGGGTGTCCAGTGCTATCGGTGCCCAATGGCTATTTCCTCAACTGTTAGTCACAGAGATATACTTCCAATTGCAAAAATGTTTTAAATTTTAAAATATATTATCTTAGAAACGGTTTAAATTAATAAATGTATTTCTGAAAGAAATACAAAATATAAATTTTCATACAGTCTCCCGGTCCTACCAATTATATTTAGGAAAATCATCCTCATACAATTTTATGCAAAATAAAAAATCATCCTTTTATGACCAAAATTGACCGACTTATAGCTGTTTAAAGTTGGAGCACTTTTTGTGCTGAGAAATGGTCAATACGGTCCCTGATTGGTTGGTTGCCTGGAGAAGTGGTCAATACGATCCCTAATTGGTTGGTTGCCTGAAACGGGACATTTTTATGCGTGGAAAAGCGACTTATGTTATAAAGTTTAATACTTCATAACTCAGTGAATTTTGGTCATAAAAGGAAGATTTTTTTTTATTTTGCATGAAATTGCATGAGGATGATTTTCCTAAATATAAATGGTAGGACCGGGGGACCGTATAAAAATTTATATTTCATATTTCTTTCAGAAATGTATTTATTAATTTAAACTGTTTCTAAGATAATAGATTTTAAAATTTAAAACATTTTTGCAATTGGAAGTATATCCCTGTGACTAACAGTTGAGGAAATAGCCATTAGGCACCGTTAGCACTGGACATCCTGTATATATATATATATATATATATATATTCCAGAAAAATTAATTAAAATATGTGCAGCTACTTAAATTACAATTTCTTTATATAATACCAATACACAATCAAGTGCTATATATTAATAACATAATAAAACTCAGATAAAACTAAAATTCATATCAGTTTTGTAGCAGCAGGTAAATCTAAGTTTAGTATCAGTTTTACAGCTGACCAATGCACAATTCGAATGATTTGTAGCAGTGGAAATTCATTTAAAGTCTTTTTTATCACAAATATATATATATATATATGTAAATTCTGCACAAGAATAAACAAATGCTCACAAAATTTTTATTAATTAATTCTTACTTTTTACTTATTGTTTAACATGTTATAAATTAAAAATATATATATCTATAATTCTATATGCACTGAACTAACTGACTGAGTGAGTAGATGATGTAACAAAATTATCAAGCATTTTAACTATAAAACACAAAGACACAACACAAATTAAAATATGAAGGTCATTTATTGAACTTCCTAAAAGACGTACAAAATAGTTATAAAAGTACAATATAATTATATAAACAAAAAAGGGATTAGTCTTTACGAATCCCTTTTCATTTATATTTTACCATGCGATATTTTACCTCGATTTGTAATTTTGATCCCATTCAGACTTTAAGTTCTGCCTGGCAACTCATTCTCAACTCTATGCAATTCAAGTCTCTTCACAGTTACTTTTGACTTCTTTTTCAAATTTTTTTATATTTGCAGTTTTGTCGCATTTGTATTTTGCTTGTAATTGGCCTGCTTTAAATAATTGGTACATGTTTGTTTATTTGATTTTAGAGATTTATTATTAATTAATAGCCTTGTATATTACCATTTTATTTATGCAAATTTTGCAGTGTTTCTGATCACTATATATGAACGATTGAATGTTTTACATCTCATGTTGCCACTGATGAAGGGCGTTTATATGCTTGAAAGCACTCTGGCGTTTATACACTTGAAAGCACTCTGGCTTTTATAACTATTTTGTGCATCTTTTAAGAAGTTCAATAAATGACCTTCATATTTTAATTTGTGTTATGTCCTTGTGTTTTATTCAAGTTTAAATAGACATGTTACCCACTGGATTATTTCCACTATAGTTTGAATCCTGGTTTTGATGTGATTTAATCCATCTCAGCTTCAAGACTAAGGGGAAACTCTAAAATTCCAAAATTTTGAATTAAGGGTGATGGTGCAAAGGAATAATAAAAAAAACTTAAAACTTCTTTGCCTAATTATTGAGCACTTCTACTCTAGTTAGAATCTTGGCTTTGGTCTCATCTTCTAGACCAGTGGAAAAATCTAATATTTCAAAAAATTCGAATTATGGGTGGTGATTCAAAGGAATAATTAAACAATTCAAAACAACTGTTCAAACAGATCGAGTTGATCACCTAAGCCCAGGGGTGGCAAATAGGGGGGGGCGAGGTCGCGCCCCCAAATTTTTCCTCGTCATCTATCGACTTCTCCCTTCTTTTATCGACTATCCACTGGTCAGTTTTCTCACACTCTGGAGCTTTAAGAGTCGACCTTGACAGTGAAGCTTCCCACTTCTGGCTGGAACAAATTATCTTCAACTTGAAAATATTGGGGTGCTGTTAACCTTTTCACTTGAAAATTTCAAGTGTCCGAATTCTTTGAAGCCCTTCAGTTCCCACGCTGTATAGGAAAAAGATAAACAACTTGGGGGTCTTAGACGAGGAGGTGCTACAACATTATTTATCATTCATGAACTGAGGTTACATTCTAAATCGTATAACGAGCTTTTATTGCTCACTCATACAATAGATTCTCTTTGGCTCCTATGTGTTGGTGCCAGTGAAACAGTATTCATTGTTGGCGCCGGGGAAGCATTCTCTTTGGCTGCTTTTTCCTCAAGATGAATGGTGACTTTGTGTTTGCGTTGAAAGAATAAACATGATTAGTAACATATTTTAGGGCAGTTATGAGTTCAAAAAAGCATTGCTTGAATAGAGACATTAGTGAATTTTTCATAAAATGTCCAAAATTAAATGAAAATGTGCCTCCCGATGAAAATCATGAGGAAGATAATAATGTTTATGAAGCAGAAATTGGAAGTATAGATGAATTTGGAATTGTGCCACCAGAAAGTCTGATTGAAATAGAAAGTAAATCAAAAGGAAGTTCAACAAATTTGCTTTATGAAAGAGATCCTGCTAACGGTCCTCAAAGTGCCAAAGAAAGCATAACTTTAGGTCCTATATTAGCCTGAAATTTCTCTCTCCCCAACTCATTAAAGAAATCGCAAGTCTAGAAAAGAATGGTATAATTTATATAAATGGCTAGAATACAGCGTTTTGTTTTTCATGTAGAGCATTTTCAGAAGTTAATAAACGATACACTGAATCATCCTTAATTCTTGATGGCTCTAGTAACTGGTCAAAAACAGTTCAAAAATTCAAGGCCCGTGATTTATGTTCTTCTCACAAAAAAGCAGAAAGCTGTCTTTTAAATTTTGCTGAAACTCTGTCTTCAGGTTCTGTTTGTGCCAAACTTGATAAACAGTATTCAAAAGACGTTAAAGAAAAAGAAACTTATAGTAATTTATCAAAAGAGAAGTGCACTACACTAATCAACAATCTTTCAGTCTTTTACTGCTTTTTTTTTTTTTCAGGAGAGGTAAAAGGGGGTATTTTGCTTCTTTTTTTTTTTCTACTTTTGATCCCACTAATGAAATTCGGATTTGAGGACAAAAAAATTTAAAAATAAACAAAACAGTAGTAATCTCTAATATTTTGATAATATTCCTCACAGTGCTGATTTCAGACAATCAGTCATTTATTTGGTTTCCTTTTGCATTTCGGAATTAAAACAGCAAGAATTTTAAGGAGATTTTGGAAAAAATAAGGAGTTTTATGGGTCCTTAAAAACAAAATGTGAATTTAAAGAGTTCTTAGAAGTTTTTAAGGACTGTGCAAACTCTGTAATTTCTTAGCTGTTGGTTGCTTTGATTTTCCCGCTATACGACCAACAGACAAACATCTTCTTTTATTATGTTGGATTTAAAACAAACATTCATGTTATGAAATTAATAAATTAAACACATTTAGAGTTAAAAACTTCTATGTCTATATTACTACCTAATTTCATAATAACAGCTTATACTATCACATTTATACCATATTTTCATACACATTTAATATTTTGAATTTCCTCATAAAGGAAGGCATTTTTATCAAAAAACATATAAGCCATATCGAAAATATTACTTTCACTAAGAGTTTAAAAATTCAACAGAATGTATAGCATAACTAAGTTACATATAGAAGATCTAGAGAAGAAGAAGCAAATAAAAGGAAAATATGACAAAAATAAACCTGAGTGAGCTAAAATAATATACTAGTGTGGATAAAATGATACGTGCATAACCAAAAACAGAAAATAAACTCAAATAATTAAAAAAAGTTTTATAATGAAATTCAATACACTTTAAGTTATCTATAATAATAAAAGATGTTTTTGTATTTGCATGTTTGTCTGTGTGTATCATCCATAGTAGACAATCTAAATACCATATGGACATGAAATTTTGTATACAGGCATTTCAGGACATGAGACAATATGCCTCAGAGAAATTTTTTTGAAATTTGGATTATTTTTTAAGTTATTTTATGTTGCAGCATGATTTTGAGCAATTTTCACACAAATCAGTTCCTTAGCCACTGAAAATATTATTGGAGTTTCCATCTTAACACCATACGAAAGATTGGGAAATTCTATTTTAAACAAACTTTAAATAGAATCCATACAATAAATAGACAAATTTTCATTAACTTTTATACAATATATGTACTTTTCGCATGTTTAAAACGTCTCAGATTTTTATATTACAATATAAAAAAAATGACTAACAATCCCTTCTTCATAATTTACCATATGTTTTTTGAGCCTCACACACAGCTCCAATCTAGAAATTTTATTTCTATTGTATTCCATTCTTTAATTATAAATTCTTATGTGACTTCATAAATTTCAAAAGAATTCTAACAACACATGGAATAACCAATAAAAAAGGTTACATAGACATACACAAAAATACAGACATACATTGATAATGGTTACAAATTTAAATTTATAATAAATATTTAAACATTTGTGCATAATAATGGGCAACAGTAGCAAAAGAGTTAAAATAATGAATTCTATAAAAGGCATTTGTGTACCAGTTTTATAAATTAATATGCAAAATTAACATTGTAATTAAAATAAACATACCTAAGTGCTTAAAATATGATTAAGAACAAGGCATAGATATTTATAAAATATACTATACATACTCCACTGAAACTAGATAAAATCCAGAAGAATAGCTATCAATATTAAGTACCAGGTTTAATTGGTCAATTTTAAATCAAATAATATAACTTGGTGTGTGAATAATTTACTCACATTATTATTGTTTGCTGAATGGTAACAAGCGTATACACACTCTGGATCTAAAAATTGGCATCACATGTTTGATGATAGAAATTTGTTTATGTTATTTGTTTTTGATAAGGTTGGAAAATACATTATTTTAAAATGGCTATTTGCAAAATACAAAATATTTTTGTCTTATGTTATAACTTTTAGCTGATTATTTAAATCTTAAAACTGGGTAGAAGCTACATATATTCACTGAAAATTCTTCGTAAGAGTACAGTACAATCTAACTAACACTTACAGCTTCCACCGCTATTGTCTAGTAACTCAGTAAGGAGAAAATTAAAACTGATTTAATGTAATAAAAAATGAAAATACAATAGAAAAAATAATTTCCCGTGAATTTGTGAAACTAATATTGATTGAAATATTAATGAAATGTAAAAATATATCATTTTGGTTTGAAAATGTAACTCAAGTAGCTATGCCAACAATTCATCATTTTGAAAGCTGTTTACTTTCAGCAATCATTGAACAATACAATTTTGATTTGTTTCACAAAATAAATAATACAATATAAAATTTATACTAAAGCTATATTCTTTTTGAAATTTAAAAAAAAAAAAATTAAACATAATGATCCTTTATATTTATTAACTTTCAGTGAATAAAAATTTTCCTATAAATTTAAACAGGTATCCACTACTATCTCACCTGAAATCAAGATCTTCAGGCTTCTCGAGAGCCAATTTGGCAAGTTCCTCTGAGACAACATCCACCAACAGAGACTTTGAACTACTCATACTACTGATACTTTTAATATCACTATTAGTAGAATCTAAAGGCGCTGAATCTGTTTCATCACTTTCCTTCTCCAGAATTTCCGAGGCTGGAGACATTTTGCACAAATCATATATTGAGAATTCTTCCTCTTCACATTCATCATTTACTTCAATACCATCATTACCAGCCTGTAATGGTAAACGATTAGCACCACTGTTACACAAAGAAACATTTTCTGAGGGGTCTTCTTGGCCTTCAGGGGTACCCCTTTCTTCAATATCAGACTTAGTTTCTGATGTAATCAACACTTTTTCTTCTTTCTTTGGAGTAGAAAATGTAACACTGATATCATGACAAAAATCACCAACCTCAAAAGTAGTCTGTTGGCCATCATCTGAATTACCAATATCATCAGTCAAATCATTTAGCTCACTATCGGAAGAATAAGGTGTTTCAAGACAAAGACCAGAATCAGTGGTAGCTTTGCTTAAACGGTTCTGTAACAAAGTATTAGATTCGTTTATGGATTGTGTGCCTATATCATTGCTGACTTTCCCATGAGTCTGACTTTGAGTAACTGATCTTTTAGTTCGCCTAACAACTTTTGTGCGGACAACTTCTAGGTCTTCATTTAATTTGGCATCACATTCTGCATTAATGTTAATATAATGTGATATCAGTTCTAGATCTTCTTCAGTAACAGTCGTACTGATTTCACTGGTTTCTAGATCTGAGTTTGATTTGTGCAGAAGTGTAGATATATTGTTGCATTCACTGGTACTTTTAGGACTTTCAGGACTAATATCATTCAAAATTTTAAAATCACTAGTGACTTCAACAGCATTGTCAAAAGGAAGAAGTTCATAATTGCCTGTGTGGAATGCAGCTTTGGTGACATTGGTTGGAGATTTCTGAAAGAGAAAAAATGCATTA
Organism: Amaurobius ferox; assembly: GCA_951213105.1. NCBI lineage: Eukaryota > Metazoa > Arthropoda > Arachnida > Araneae > Amaurobiidae > Amaurobius > Amaurobius ferox. Next base: position 43,824,640 of record OX578138.1, read on the forward strand.
TTGCAAAATTTTAATTCTGGGTAATGGTTTCAATCTCAAGATTTCAGGATTAACTAATTTTCAATTCTAGTATCTCATGAAATTGAGAATTTCATTTTCATTCATTAATGTAGAACTACTGATAATTGTCAATTTTCAGGTTTAAAAAGAAAAGGTTTTGGCTTTATAGTTTCTAAAAATTTTTGCTTGAAATTAGTTCTTGGAAATGTCTTTTAAGATTTCTAATGGTTGACAGAGCAGTTAAACATGATTGATGGAATTTTAATACATATTCATTATGTTCCATGTCAGGAATAATCATGACAGGAAGAACATATGAATTCATTTTTGTTCCATATGGAAATCAAAACTGGCATCAGGAAACAAAGTATGCACTATGCATAACTAGCTTTTCTGCACTAGTTAGACACAGTATTCTAAAAATTTTATTCATATCAATTATAACTAAATGTGTGTTAGAAATAACAGATAATAAATATACTCATTAAGAATGAGTAATAAAATTGGAGTTTTCATGTGCCTGTTAACAGCCCAAACATTCAAAATATTGTGCTTTTCATTAATCTGTAAATAACAAAGATCCAAAATTTCAAACAGATGTGGAATAAAACTCTAAATAGTGTTCTTCAACTGACTTAAAATCACTGCTGCCATCACATGAAAGGTTAAAAGGATGACTTTTAGGATGACACCATAATATCACCATTTCTACAGGATAAATGTATATTAGCAATTTTGCTAAATAATATCATTAATTGTTTTTTTTTTAAAAAAGAGTTTTTTCACAAATTAAATTCATGATTTCTTTCCAATGTTTACTGATGTAATTAGAAGATAAAATCTCAACTCATCGCTGAAGGACAGTGACGAAAACCACAAATTTGCAATTTTATGAAATAACAAAAAAGATCAATCATGTATAAAGCATTGATTATGAAACACTTTCCAACTTCAATGCAATTTTATTTAAACATCTCTAAAATGCGCTACATTCCACGGTAATATTTTTTAAATTATCACAATACTACATTAATTTATTATATTTGAAAACTTAAAACTTATCGAAAAAAATGAACTTCATTCAAATGATGGCATTGAAATATAAATTGCTTGGTTTAAACATCTCTAAAATGTGATACATTCCTCGGCAATATTTTTGAAATTATCATAATACTACAATAATTTATTATATTTGAAAACTTCATCGAAAACAAATGAACTTTAGGTACTTATTGGTTATAGGGACCATGGGTTAGCAACTGCTTTTCCGAGTTATCACCAACATGATCAATGGTGATATAATCCGATATGAGAAATTCACTACAAACACGATTAAAATTTAATATATAATGTGGTTTGATCAACTTTACTTAACAAAAAAATACTGTGTTACATTGAAATTTGTGGCAGCCCAAACTCGCTATTGCCAATAAGTACTCGTATAAGTATGCTGTCTCCCAGTGCCTCTATGCTTTTTTTTTGTTACGCCATTTCGTGGATCCCCAGAGTCTCTCTGCGTATTAGCTCCGGTTTCAGGATTCACGTAGTTATACCAATGGTTTACTTTCAAATGGACTTCATTTGGCTTAATGATCCTTATAACCGATAAGTACCGAACTATATTCAAGTGGTGTCATCGAAATATAAATCGCCTGGCTCTTTCTATAAAAGCAGCATTTCATTCAAAAACTTTTTTCCATTCCTTTCATTCATCCATTCATCACAATACTATAATAATTTATTTTATTTAAAAACTTAAAACCATGGAGGTACAAGTAATTTAACTCTATGCTAAAACTTTAACTCTACGCTTGACAAATGAAACATTCATTTGTCATCGAAAAAATAGTCTTCTTCTCTGTGTAAAATCAATGAATGTTTCATTCATATGAGCTATATCACAGACTCCATGAGCTAAATAATTTTGCGTTAAAGAAATGCAGCAATTCTTATACAACTCATTCTATATCTTTTGATGTTTACATTCTCCATAAGAGAAAATTAGGCTTTGTTGTAGAAATAATCAAAGTTTGATGATCATTTAAACTCAAATATATTGTAATTGCGTTGTTTCAGTATGTAGATGCACAGAATTTAAGCAAAAATAAAGTGGTGTTAGGAGGGATACAACACTAAATATGAAGTAAAACGAACTTTAAAAATCACGATTTTGACACAAGATGGATGCCATATTTCATTTTGAAGTGGGTCACGTGATCTCTTCATATAATGGTCACATGATCTCTACATATAAAAGGTGTAATTATTATCTTAATTTTTATTTTAAAAACTACTGAATATATTTTGCTGAAATTTTTTTTATACATTTTATGGGATAATTTGAATATTTCTTAAAACTTTTAAAGCAATTTGTGATCACTTAAAAAATATTTGAAAAATTAGGTCACATAGAGTTCAATGTATTTCATTCTTTTAACCCGGGTTCAATCCAAAACTAATTGGATGATATTATTCATTTATATTCCCATAGGTCCCACAGACCGTCTGAACAACATACTAAAATTTCATTTTCATAAAGTCATTTCTACAGCAGTTATCATGCTAATGGACAGATAGACAGACAGGCAATGAACAAAGTCATATACACTTTTGAATTATGTGGTAAAAGTGTTAAAAACTCAAAACTACATTTAATATTATCTAAAAATATCTACCTTAATAATATAAAATACCTTAATAATATAAAAATATCTACCTTAATATCTAATTTTAAAATATCTACCTTATTTACCTAAAATATCTACCTATATTAATAGTATTATATTTTTAACACTCAAGGGACACAAATTTGACAATCATCAGTGATAATGCATTCCTTGTTTTATATCCTTACTAATTAATATGTGTTATTAAACATACATGCATCAACATTAATAAAATTTGTAATATCTATGATTTCTTTCGGCTGATTTATGGTGCCAAAAATGGTGATTGGTGTCTAATGAAAGTTTTATTTCTATATCAATTAAAAAAAAAATACAAAGATTTTTAATTTGCACGATTATATATATTTAATTATCAACAACCTACATTTATAAATCTTTTAATTTTTCTCAGAAACATAGTTTTTATTAATTGATTACAAATTGAAACAATACTAAAATATTACTGACATATCACCAGATACATTGTATATAAATTTGTAATATGCTATGGCATGACATATGAAACATTATGTCGTTGAACTAAATATCCAGTAGAGTTCATCCTCATTTTTCAAAATGAAATTCCCTGAGTTTTCCCTGTTGTCTTCTTCAAAATTCCAGGTACTGTATACTATTTTGATGACAAAGTCAAAAAATAATTTTAGATTTAACTGATATTTAAAATGAATACATGACAGTGAGAAAAAAAAACATTCAAAATAACTCAAAATTTTCTATATTTGTATACAATTTTATCTGCACATACGGTACAACCTCGAAAATCTGGACTTTGCCAATTTCAGAATTTAGAATTTTCTGGATTATAGTGTTTGGATAAAATTCAAACTTAATATCAACTAAATACACTATAAAATATTAATTTTAGTAAAAATAATAACAAAAAGTCAAGTTAACACATTAAAAAATATTATTTAATACAAAAAAATGGAACAAAAGAAATTTTAAGAAAAAATATACATATACAAGAAATAAAAAGAAAAAGTTTACATTTTATCATTTTGTTTAAACATTTGAACTAATGTTTGTTTCATTAATTTTGGTTTGTGGGAAAGCAGTTATTCTTTTATCCTGTAAGTAGATGGACATTATTTGCTGTTTGATTATGAAGTTTCTTTGTTCAAGACCTTTAACTGCATGATCGACTGTTTGTACATGATTATTAATAAGTATTTTTTCTTGAGTATAAGTCGAGATTTATCTACATTTAGTACATTTATTGCTATCATTTAGTACAATTTTAGTACATTTATTACTATCCATGAAAAAAGCAATCTTTTACATTCCACGCAGCAGTAAATTATCATTGTCACGGTGATTTGATTGGCATTATCATGCATGCGGCCATAAATTTCCATTGTCATGCTAATTTGATTAGCATTAACACACACACTGTCGTAAATATCTGTTATTATGTAATTTGATTGCCATTAATGCCTACACAGAAGGAAATCCCCACTGTTAAATTTGATTTGGTTGGCATTACCATACATGCAGCCATAAATTTACATTGGCTTTTACAAAAGACAATTTTCCATAAGAAAATATGCAAATTCCTTTATCTATAATATGAGAATGATTCCCATAGAAACTACAGAATCCATAGTAAATGGCATCTCTGTGAACAAGCAGGTTGGCAAGTTGAAATTTCTCTGATTTTTCCAAAATTTTGAACACAAAATCGATTTTCTCTGCAATTTCCTTGACAATTTAGTCCACTTTCAAATTCCCCAAAATTCCAGGTTTCCTGTTTTGCAGAGTGCGCACGAACCCTGATCCAGGTATGACAACCATATTAATAAGTACTTCAAATGCTTTTTAAATATTAATTTGGATGAATATCTGAAAGGAAAGATAAGTTATTATATCCAAACCTATTATAGTAGGAAAAAGAAAACAATTGAAAACTTACATTTGACACTTTGCAAATAAAGGGATTTTCATTTGACTGAACTTCGAAAAATGATAAACCATTTCCAAAATTAGTTTTTTCCTAAAAAAGAGTAGATAAATTAGAACTACAGAAATATATACCAATTTAAAAAAAAACACAGATCACAAGAAAACCTAACATTCATGATTTTTTTAGTAGATAGTATCTGTTTACAAAAGAAATAACTTTAGTCTGATGAGTTGAAAATATCATTAATATTTTATATTTCTGTAAAGTTAACATCAAAAAAGATATTGCAATCAAACCTGATGAATTAATAAAATTATGCATTTTTAAAATTAAACACTAACAGACTATTGAAATAAAGGAACTTAAAATACAAAAGGTGTTTGTGAATTGGTACACTTTTATATGATAATGTAAAAGTAATTCTAAATCAGTTTTCTTGAAAGTTTCTTACAATAAAATAATCAAAATTGTACATGGCAATTATCAAATAGGTTGAACCAAACTTCGATATAACTCATAAAGACATATTTGTGATTAACAGGTATTGGGTCTATATTTAAATTTTACCGAAAACACATTAAACATTACCAAAATTGTAGTTTAATAAAATTCAAAACATTTTTAATTTTATAAAAGTTTGTCCAAAATATTTGAGGAGAATTTGATAAACAAATTCAGGTGTCATGCGACCTATCACGATTGTCAATTTACTAAAAAAATATTTATTTTGGCATATGGTATTAACATTTCTTCTGAATAATTATTTATGTTCCATAAACTAAAATATTGTTTAAAGCAGAGTAATGCCAAAGATAAATAGAGCATTACTCTCTGCCCTAAGCACTGATGAAAATAAATAGTGTAAAAGTCATTTATGTAATTGATATTACAGTGGACACTCATTAAGATGGCACCTATTTAAAAAGAATTTCTCATTATTACGTACAAATATGGATTCCCAGTTAGGGTCAATGGATGTGACATGTTATAAACATCACTTAATATGTTCATTCATTTGCTAAGATAGACAAAATTTATTTCATTTTATGAATCAATAAAATATTTTCCAGGAAATACTTTTCAGCAATTGACTAAAATTGCATACAAAGAAAATTGTTCATCCAGAAGAAACAAATGAACATAAGTTCATTTTTAAGTATGACTACACTTTGTTCATGATTTAAATTATAATTATTTTTTCATTTCCTTTCTCATTAAACATACCATTACTAAAAATTTTGAACCAAAATTTTCTAGTTTTTTGTTTTGTTTTCTTCCTTAATGTAGCATGTTACATAAAATTTAGAAAAACGAACTTTCATTACCAGTTTATGCATTTTATTACTATTTTATTTCAAATTTAATGATTCCTGTTATAATGGATCCTTGTTTTAATATGGATAATAAATGTTGACCCTTGACTGTATCTTTTTTTTTTTTTTGGGGGGGGGGGGGGGGGGGAGAGAGGAATAGTTTGAGTCTCACATTTTACTTGAATCTATTATAATATACAGTCAATCTATTAACTAACATACAGTCCTTTTTAACAATTTTTTGGAAATTCTCAATATTAAGAAACAGTTTGCAGTAAATGGTATATAAAATATACTTAAAAGCAACATAAAAACAAATTAATTATGCTTTAAAAAGAGTACTTTAATCAAGACTTACCACATTTATATTAATAGGAACATATTCTAAGCCAGCCATAAGCATTAACACCAGCTGCATTCTCTGTGGAGAAAAATACAGCACTTCAAAATTAATCAGTTAATACAAAAATAATATAATTCAATTTGTATTTAAGATATGACTCAAATTTATATTCAAATGTAAATTTAAACTACATTGGTATATACATTTACTCTCCTCCCTAAAGAAAATTATTGTTTTTGTGTTGAAAACAGTTTTTGACCAAATTGAAAATCTGGACTTATTTAAAGACACTGTTGGCTACAAAAACTACTTTTTAGCATTTCATCTGTTTTTCAGTTAGTTGCTCAATCTGAAAAATCTATGCAATTGTTTTTACTCAGAAACTACCCAAATGAATGAAAATAAACTTAGTATAGAACATTACACAAAAATGAAATTAGTATTGAGACCTGCTCTCTGTGCAGTAAACATATAAACACTCTGTACTAGGTTGTACATTAAACTGCTTCACAAAGTGATAACAATTTTGGTATAATTAGAGAATATTAAAATGAATACAAAAAATTTTAATGATTACAAAACTTGAGTTTCACACATAAAAAAAACCTGCCTCCTTACCTAGTTCTGTAGTAAAAAAAAATATGAAGTGTAATAAGACAAAAAATAATGAGTTTGATTCATTTTTACAATATAATCAAAATAATTAAATAGGATACATCATAACACAGTATAGTTTTAAACATATTTCTGTCCATATGACGAATGTTCAATAACATGTGCTTTCTCTCTCTCACTATATATATATATGACTCGAAATTTGTATTTTTTTCCATTTGATTGAAGACTTGCTGTTTTATACGTTTATTTTGTAGGTTTGTTATAAAGTTAGACTTTTCGAGTTGCAGCTTCTCACTTTTCTATCACTGGACTTTCAAACTATTATTATTATTATTATAATATATATATATATATATATATATATATATATATTGTCTGCAGAATTCAAATTTAAATATTCGACCAATAATTTTACTCTAGTGCATATCATCTGCCCCTGTTTTAAAATTTTCAGTCTGACCCATAGCTTAAAATAATATAGCCATGTATAAAACCAAATTTAAACACTTACAAATTACGAATACAGAAAAGGAAAACTATGCATATAAGAAAAATTACATGCTAATTTGTAATAAGATTTATGCTAATTTGTAAAAAATAAATAAAAATAGTTTATAAATAAATCAAAGATATATTAGAGATAATATATAACACATGTATATATTACTAATAAATAATAAAACCAAAATTAAAACAATATTGAAATAAAATTGAATCACATTCCTATCATTTACTACTATGGAAAAGGAAAGTTAGGCAAATAAGCACTATGACTTTCCAATTTGTAAAAAATAGAAATACTACAGTAATGGGAAGAACAAAATTAATACAGTGCAAATTATTCAGTCATCAAGCAATGAAAATTTAATCAAAAATCAATGGTCAGATTACACAAATAGAAAAACTGAAAATAACGAAGCAATAAAGCCGAATATGTGGAATATATATATATATATATACATATATTTTACATAATTTCTGTATATATATCAGTGACGAATGCTGTATAACAAATTTGCAACAAAAACCCTGATACAGTGAAATTATTAATATCATTACTATTATTGCCATTAAATCCCTTGAGTATTGAGTTGTAGAGTAATTAAAAATGAGGGGGATGAGATGTAAGATACATTTCTGCATCACCTGTTTTCTAGATCAAGGCTCGCAGCTGATATATATATATATATATATATATATATATATACACACACACACACATATTATATACTGTTTAGCTCCAATGAGAAGGCATTTGAGTCACGTGATTTTGGACGAGTCCATTAGTTAAATTCAATGACAGGTAGAAACATACTAGGAAGAACAGACTTCTAAAATTGGTGCCTTTAGTGCAAATTAATACACAACTTGTGCAGTGGGGGCGCGGTAGCCCATTGGTTAGCGCACTGGAGTTGCACTCGGTAGGCCCGGGTTCGATTCCAGCCACTGCCAAAACTGCCGCCGTGTTCACGCGGAGTACGATCACATTAAACATGTGGGTCCGTAAGTCCTTCCGAGAGGTTGGTGGTAGGGGAAGGAGGGTACGGTCCCTATGAATGCCTCCCCCACTGGGTTCCGGTCTAAATTGGGTGGCACTTCCCGGCCATCCAAACAGTTACCTTACACCTTTCTGGTAGGTCGGACAGTCTGGGTAACAACAACAACAACTTGTGCAGTACAAAAATGATGTGTACAGAATGATAAAGAGCTTTATATGTATAAGTACATTCAGTGTTGCTGTTGGGATTTGGTGGAAATATTTTCTTCATAATGATTAAAATTATTTATTACAATAGTCGTAAATGTTTTATCAAAATTGAAGAGCTCGAGTTGTAATACTTTTCTTGTAACTTAAAATCTATTATTCAGTGACAAATGCACAATGTGTTTTGTGTGTATGAATTAATGATTCATCTCCAAAAAGGAAAAATCTGATGTGGGCGCTGTGGAACTTTCCCTACAGACCCATACAGTGGCATATGCAAGGGGGGGGGGGGGTTACGGAGTTAATAAAAAACCTTGAGCCAAAATATAGTGCCAGGATTTAAGTTACTTTCAAGGTTATTTTTTAGTAATTTTGAAAACTGCCGGTAAAGCTAAAAAAAAAAACAATACTGTCATTTTCCCTTGTGCTGGCTCACCTACCCAAGTTGACAATGGAACCTCCAGTTTCTGTGATTGACAGAGTTCAAATTGGAAGACCTCAAAAGTTGGAGGGTGAGGGGTGAGAGGCAACCGGATTCCGGTTATTGGAGGAATGTAGCAGTAAAGAATCTATGAGAGCGGTTGGTGTACATGCTTATGTCATATGCAGTTTTTATCACAAAATTTCTGTAAATTCCACGAAATTCTTCAGTACAAAACGGATTGTACTCTCCTCGAAACCAGTATCGTCTGACGTAGTAAGTGTGCCGATTTATTAATTTTGTTGATTAAAATTAATATTGTCAAAAAATGCATTTTACATTAAATTAATTATTTATTAGTATATTAATTATACATGTAATCTGTTCTAAAACTTACTGCTGTGTACATTGCGTTGGTGGCCGCAAAACCCACCTATTTCTGTGTTTAACGGGATACTAAGTTAACAAACTAAAAATTAAGGTTAATAGTAAAGGAACAAACATTTATTTATCACATACTCAATTTACACTCTTTAGTTTTACAAATTAAATAAATATCACAATAGAGGAATACATCTCAATGGTAGTTCGGGGGGTGTAATGCCAGATGAATTGATATTTGGTTGGAGCACGTGGTGGGATGCATTAATTAGCTTTTCCTTAAAAACACAAATTTAGACAAATAGGTTATCCTCATATAGTTTAATTGTACGGTACCTGATCTTCTTTCATATAACTTGGGTAACACCGATGCTTTGTCACACTTTACACTTGCAATACCAGATGAACATGAGCTCTCCTTCGAATTCCTATATCAGAGACGCACACACAACTCTTAACTCTGCTACTGTCGCTTCTTCTTGACTAGTCTAACTCCAACAGCCTGCCTTGACCAATTCTGACCCCCACTTCGAGCAACTCTCACTTATATCCCTTTTTCGGTCGGCGGTCCACGTGCTGAAATGTAGAGCTGAGAGCTAATCCGTAGACATGGCGTCGCCGTCTCGGTTGCCGCCAAACGGCTTAGTGTGGTATGTAAACATGGGCGTGGTATGTAAGATATGGGGCCACCTGTATATTATCGCCCATCTGCTTAGCGTGGGGAGGGATAATCCGCCCGCATTCCTGGTTCCATTATTTTTTAATCCTTCCAAATATTTATTACTTTACATTTCTGGCATTACATTCTCACCCCCCCCCCCCCCGCGAAAAAAAAGTCCAAAAGTTACTCTCCCACAGTTTCACCCCAGTGGTAAGAAATTAAGTTCACAATGGTTCCTCGTAAACACATAAGTTCATCCATCGTGAGAAAGGCTGAGTTCCACTTTTTAGCCTCGTACAACTCATAGCTTTGATAGTTCTTTGTAGTTTCTTGATAGTTCCCTGTCAAGTTAGTCCATTATTCATAATTGACATAATGTACCATAAATTACATGAGGATTACCAACATTCACATTATTATTAAATTGTAAATTTTGATATATATTATTTGCAATGCATAATTTTCATTTCTCCTTTTACATAATTATTTACATACGACATATCATTACATAACAGCATTCATTACTTTATTATTATTATACATTTTCTTGTTATCATTTCATTTTGTAACATATTGTAGTAGTGCAACTATCAACTTCCGATTCTTGGTTATGGTTGAATTCCATACCACCATATTATTTATAAATTACTTTGTTATTTCACTTTTTTTTTTTTTTTTTTTTTTTTTTGAACTTGCCATATATGTAATGTCAGAAATACATAACATACTTTTTGAAATATACTTATATCCACAATTTAAAACATAAAAACATATACATATACACTCATTTATCACTTTCTATTTATGACATTAATTACAAACTTTTTACATATTTTTCATATTCTTTGTTTTATGAAATTACTATTTACAACAATTCGAGGGCGAAAATTATACCCTCTGGCATTATAACAAACCTCATCATCATTTCTATTATTTTCACAGTTTAATTGCTTTTCTTTAGTGACCTTCCCTTCCTTAATTTGACTTTGATCATTATTTCTAATCACTTTCTCATTTTGATTTTTTTCTTTGTCCTGTGTGTGTGTGTGTGGTTTGATTCGCTTTCGTCACTATCTTTCAAATATTGTTTTCGCTCCGCTGCCATGTATAGTTTATTTATGTGCACTTTATAAGTTTTATTTTCATCACTTTTAAGACATATTATAACATTATTATTTCGGACTAATTTCGTAATTCTAAATGGTCCATCATATCGATCCTCTAATACCCTTGGTTTTAGGAACTTTTTTAGGTACACTGTCGCTCCTATAAATATATCGTTTTTTCTCACTATTTTATATTTCTTTATTTGTTTGTCATTTATCAGCTTTTGTTGTTCCGATGCGTCTTTCACGACTTCCTCTATATTTTTTAAATGCTGTGCCACATAATTTTTATAATTATTTACATCACTATACATTATATCTATTTCTTCCTTACTTGGTATGTTTGTTTGTTTAATATTTTCAAATGGCAATGATAAATCTCTAAGATAGAACAGGAATGAAGGCTCAAATCCTGTATTACTGTTAATAGTGTTATTCACATAAAACTTAAACCATTTTAAAGATTCATCCCATTCAAACGTAGTCTTTGACAAACACATTATACATTGTTTCATGTCTCTGTGTATTCTTTCACAACGACCTAAAGAACTTGGGAAATAAACCGAACTGTATCGCCTTTCAATATTTAATGCATTTGTAAAATCTATGTATTCTTTACTTTTAAAAATTTGAGCATTATCGCTTTGAATAATAATTGGAACTCCATAAGTTGTCACGAAGTTTGTTAGCTTATTCACTATTGTTTTAGCAGTAATGTCTCTGACTGCATAGGCCTCAAAGTATCGTGAAAACATGTCTACAATTGTAATTACAAAATTATTTCCTCCATTACTGCGCGGTAGTTTTCCTACGCAATCCAGTTGTAAATATATTCCTGGTTTTAATATTTCTGGCATAGCCTGAAGTCTGGCTGGTGGTATATTTTTGTGTTTTACTAATAAGCATTGATTACAAGACTTACAAAAATTTTCCACGTCTTGGAAAGCCCCTATCCAAAAATATTTTCTTGAAAGTAATTGGTATGTCTTTTTTACTCCGAAATGAGGGAAATGTGCTATCTCTATTATCTTTCCCTTTAGCGAGTGCGGTATTACAATCTTATTCTCATTTATTTTCCTATACGTTTGTCTTTTATTTTCCTTCTTTACCATTAACAGTTTATTTTGGCTATCAATATAGTATACCTTGTTATTGTGATATCGGTTTCTTCCTTTTTGTAATTCCTCTCTAATTTTACTTAATTTTTCATCTACCATTTGTTGCTCTAATATTTTCTCCACATTTATCTCATCATTTTTAATTAAAGTATTTACATATTTGATTTGGTTATCATTGTCAAATACATATCTCGAGCAATAATCACTTGCGTTATTTTCACCTTTTTGATATTTGAATTTAAAATCATACTGACTTATGTCAATTAGCCACCTCGATATGATATTTGGCATTTTATCTAATTTTATGTGGTACATAAGGGATTTTGCGTCACTCAGCAAGGTGAAACTCCTTCCGAACAGATATTCTCTGAAGTGTTGTAAGGATGCGTGTATAGCTAGCAATTCTAGCTTTATTGCAGGATAACGCTTCTCTGCCGGGTTCACAAGTCTTGAATAAAATTCGATAACATGATCGACTCCATTTACCCTTTGCATCAAAATACTACTAATTCCCTTACCTGAGCCATCCGTAGTTAAGACAAACGGGTTTACTTCATCAGGCTGTCTTACAACTGGTTCTTTAAAAATTGCATTTTTTAATTTTTCAAAAGCTTTTCTACATTCATTATTCCACTCGAACCTAACATTCTTTTTTGTCAAATTTACCAACGGTTCTGCAATTTGTGCATAATTTTTTATCAGACCTCTAAAATAGTTTGTTGTCCCAAGAAAGCTTTTTACTTGTTTAACCGTTTGGGGTTGTTTGAAATTTTGCACTTTTGCACAGTTTTTTATTGATGGGCTTATACCATTCGCATTTACTTTATATCCTAAAAATTCAATTTGCGATTTGCATATCTGTAACTTCGCCGGGTCGAGTGTTAAATTATTTTCTTTCAATCTTTGGAAAACAATTTTGATTTTCTCTAACATTTCGTCGTTATTTTGTGCGCATATGACTAAGTCATCTAAGTAAAAGTATATTTTTAACTCTGATAGATCTCCTAACACTTTGTTCATTAAAAGTTGAAAATATGCTCCTGAGTTTTTAAGACCAAACGGAATTCTTTTAGGATTAAAATTTCCCATAAAAGTTGTGAACGTTAAGGCCTTTCTATCTTGTTTTCTTAGTTCGATCTGAAAAAACGCCGCCTTCAAATCCATAACTGTATAAATTTTACTACCAGCGATATTTTGTAATATATCCTTCACCTTTGGTAAGTTTATTGGCAAAAGTGGTAAATACGCGTTTATGGCCCTATAATCAATAGCAAGTCTATATTTAGGTTCTTCATTTGGTTTACTTGGTTTCTTTACAAGAATAATGGGACTAGCGTACGTGCTTTGTGAACTTTCAATAATGTCATTTTCCAATAATTCCCTAATTTCTTTTTGCGCAATTTCTCGTACTGCTCTCGGAATTGGGTATGGCCGACTCTGAATAGGATAATTGTGCATAAGTTCGATTTTCGGTACTATTGCTGATGTTTTACCTAGGGTAGCATATGACTTTGAAAAAACCTCTGTATTGGTCATCATTAATGCAATAACTTTATTTCTATCTTCCTTATTTAAGTGCTGTACTTGAAAATCGTCTGGAGATATTTCTTTCTTTCTTAATTCCCGAATTTGTTGGTAATCTGTTTTATTTAAATTTTGAATATTATTAATTTCCAACGTGGGTTTACTGCTTTTATTTTTTGTATCAACAATTTCGATTTGTTCTGTTATTATACCCACGTTCATATTTTTATTAAGTGTAATTTGGCAATTTTTTTCATTGTATAACAACATTCTAATCTTATTTTTATTTTCTATACTTTGGATCGCTTCCTCCGTGATTAATGTTCTTGCCATTTTTATTGGAGAAAATAAAACATCCTGTCCCTCATTTAATTCCTGTGACAAAATCAATTGGACTATTTCTGACTCCCCTGGCTTTGTTATTTTTCTTTTCAATTTAGCGAAAATCTGCTTTTCCTCTTTCTTTTTAACATTCTTATTCTTATTACTTTCATTAGAACTTGGTAACCATTTTTCATCATTTACATTATCGCGAGTGCTACAATTTTGCATATTAGCGTTTTTTCTATCGTTATCGCTTTCATTATCCTCGCTTATTCTACCTTCATTCTCATTATTGAATTCATTACAACAATTATTTATTTCCTCATATTCGTCGTCATCATTATCATCGCTTATTCTATCTTCATTCTCATTATTGGATTCATTATAACAACTATTTATTTCCTCATATTCGTCGTCATCAGTATTATATTTTTCATAATTACTATTATATCTATTTTCATCGCGAATTCCCTGGCTTTGTGGTTTTTGTTTTGAATTCTGTATTGGGTTTGTATTTTCACTTTTATACAATTTAATCGCAGTATTCCCAAATTGTACTTCGTTATCTTTTGTATTTAAAATTGCTTTATGTGAGGATAAAAAGTCGTAGCCTAAAAGCATTTTATATTGCCCCTGAAAGTTCTGTTTTGTCACGAAAAAATAATTTTTGCATGCCTTTTCCCCAATTCTAAATGAAAATTGAATGCAATTTAAAAATTCTATATTTTCTTTAGTAAACGTCTGAAGTATTACTCTTCTGGTTATGTATTTTATTTTTACATTTCTATTCTGTTTTAGTTTTTGAAATGTTTCCAAATCTATAATACTAACTTGAGCCCCACTATCAATTACACTTATTATTTTTATTCCTTTGCAATCTATTTCTACCATCGGTAATTGTGGGCTAGATACGTTTTCACATTCGCTTGAAAGGATACTTTTGGTATCATATTTTGCTTTATCATTATTTTCATAATATTGTCCTCTCTCCAAATTTGTATAGTTTTGCCAGTCATCTCCATTTTTGTTATTTCTATATGTTTGTGAACCGAATTTATTTATTTCTCTGGAATTTGTACGATTCGTTCCTTGGTCCCAAATTCCAGCTCTTAGTTTAAATTACTATTATTATTGTTTCTCTCATATGTGTTTGATCTTATATTTCTTCCGTTGCGCCCCCTAAAATTTCCTCTTATACTTTGCCTCTCTCTATTTTCTACGTTGGTTTCTAATTGATCGTAATAATTTCTTTGATCATTATTATTTCCTTGATATTCCCTATTATTTCTATTATATCCTCCTCGTTCAAAATTTCTGCGATTTTCGTTTCTGTTTCCTCTGATATAATTTGTTTGCTCCAACCCATATTGCTGATAATTCATTCGTTTGGGATTCCTTGCAAATGCAGTATTACACTCATTGTACCAGCAATCTGAGAAATAATGTCCATTTTTTCCGCACCCTATGCAAAAAACAGCTCGTTCCATGGATTGATTTGGTATATTTTGCAATTTTAATTTATTAATTTCTAAAGTCAAATCTTGAACCTGTGTTGTAAGTAACATTTCTTTCAGTTCGTTATGTGATTCTTCTGGAGTCCTATCATTAAGAATTATTTCAAACAGTTCGGCATCTTTTATGGCATCTTCAAACCGCTGCGGATCTTTTTTCTTCACTTCAATTGCCAAATCAGGGCGTAATGCGCTAATGAATTTTCCCAACATTATTTTATTGGTTATTTTCTCTACCTCTCCATCTGTTGTATCCTTAAGGTTCAAAAATTTACGCGCTGCGTTTTTTATTTTTAGCACAAGCTCGTCCACTGACATATCAGGCGTTTGTTTTATTTTATTGAAAGCGTCCTGTTCTTGCGTTATCGTTATTCTGTTTGAAAATTTATTTATTAGTAATATTTTTATTTTATCAAACTCCTTTTCGTTTTGTAATTCAGGGTTTTGAATTAAAAACTGCACAGCCTTATCTTTTAATCTGGTTTTAATGATAGCCACTTTATGCTCTTCCTTCCAACTTGCTAACTCCGCTAATTCATCAAATTGTTTTATAAAGAAATTTATATCTTCCTCCTTACTCCCACTAAATAATGGCAGGATCTGCATTACTGGAATATCCATATTTTTATTTTTTCTATCCAATTTACTATAATTTTTATTTCATATTTTTGAATCTTCTTTCAAACTTGAACTCCTTGTTATAATTGAACTTTTCACCACTTTTTTAACTGGTCCCATTCCTATATCCCATTTTTCTAATTATACCTTTGATCTCATTTAAAAGAACCATTTTTTCCATTTCATTGATAAAACTTTACATAATCATACATATAACATAAGGAGAAATGAGAATTGTGCACAATATTTTCACAATCATCTATGTCGCCACCAGTTGTCCAACCTTATCAATATTTATTTTTTATTATTATTAATTTCATAAATCCTTATTTTATTCCCGTTACTGCTAAAGTCACGAGCACCAAATGTGCCGATTTATTAATTTTGTTGATTAAAATTAATATTGTCAAAAAATGCATTTTACATTAAATTAATTATTTATTAGTATATTAATTATACATGTAATCTGTTCTAAAACTTACTGCTGTGTACATTGCGTTGGTGGCCGCAAAACCCACCTATTTCTGTGTTTAACGGGATACTAAGTTAACAAACTAAAAATTAAGGTTAATAGTAAAGGAACAAACATTTATTTATCACATACTCAATTTACACTCTTTAGTTTTACAAATTAAATAAATATCACAATAGAGGAATACATCTCAATGGTAGTTCGGGGGGTGTAATGCCAGATGAATTGATATTTGGTTGGAGCACGTGGTGGGATGCATTAATTAGCTTTTCCTTAAAAACACAAATTTAGACAAATAGGTTATCCTCATATAGTTTAATTGTACGGTACCTGATCTTCTTTCATATAACTTGGGTAACACCGATGCTTTGTCACACTTTACACTTGCAATACCAGATGAACATGAGCTCTCCTTCGAATTCCTATATCAGAGACGCACACACAACTCTTAACTCTGCTACTGTCGCTTCTTCTTGACTAGTCTAACTCCAACAGCCTGCCTTGACCAATTCTGACCCCCACTTCGAGCAACTCTCACTTATATCCCTTTTTCGGTCGGCGGTCCACGTGCTGAAATGTAGAGCTGAGAGCTAATCCGTAGACATGGCGTCGCCGTCTCGGTTGCCGCCAAACGGCTTAGTGTGGTATGTAAACATGGGCGTGGTATGTAAGATATGGGGCCACCTGTATATTATCGCCCATCTGCTTAGCGTGGGGATAATCCGCCCGCATTCCTGGTTCCATTATTTTTTAATCCTTCCAAATATTTATTACTTTACATTTCTGGCATTACAGTAAGCATCAAACCCAGCTATAAGAAAAAAAGAACTTTAATTGTTTCATTTTGTTCTTTTGTTATTCAGTTCTGACTCTGACCCCGCAAGCTGGTGCTTTTTATTCAAGCTTCGAATTTTCGTAAGTTAATCACAAATTGTGCTGGTTAAATCAGTGGCGTTGATATTTGAATTCTATTTTTAAATTATAATCTAAAGTTACTGTATACTGCTCGGTATGTCTAAACGATCACATACTTCAATTTTACATTTCTTTGGTAAAAAGCCATGTGTAAATGACTCTCACATGAGTAGTGCAAATGCAGACATAACGCCATCCATCCCAAGTGCTTCTTCTTCCACTCAGCACGAATGTGGTGCTTTTATTGACAATTTCTCCGGTTCTGTTAGTGAAGTCGCCCCTAGTTCAACACTTATATCGGGATCGAATAACTGTGCAAAGCCATGTGTGTCATCTAAACTCGATGAATGTGAAACGATCCTGAATGCCTCTCAAAGCTTTACTAAAGCACACCCATATGATATTAGATTGTTTGTAGCGAAAGCTATATCGAATGATAAAAAACTGGACATACTCCACAACGTCTGGGAACCCAATCCAGGATTTGCTTTTCCAACAAAAGGAAAAATAAATTTGCAATTCCAGTGTAAATAGCTTTATCGGTGGAAATGGCTTGCTTATTCAGACTTTCTGGGTGGAGCCTTTTGCAAACTTTGTGCACTTTTTGGCCCTAATGATGGTGCCGGATCTGGTAAGCAGCCCTTAGGTCAGTTATGTAAAGCTAAATTTGATAACTGGAAAGATGCTGTCGAGCGATTTTCCCAGCATGAAAAGTGTCACTATCATAAGCAATCAATAAAGATTGCTTGAACTTTGATTGACATTACGTGTGGAAAGAAAAAGTCTGTGGAAGAGCAATTAGATACTGCGGCAGTGAAAAAAAAATTAGAAAACAGAAAAAATATCATACCAATCATTGAAAGTTTTTTTTTTTTTCAGAGCAAGGACTCGCGTTGAGAAGGCACAGAGATTCAGAGAGAATTGCAGTGACCAAAAAACCAGATGAGAATGACGGAAATTTACGAGCACTGCTTCGTTTCCGAAGTAAGTATGACCCCCTTCTGAAACAAATGTTGGAATGCAGTGGTGGAAATACGCAGTATATCAGCCCCCGAATCCAGAATGAAGTAATTGAAGCCTGTAATAATTTGATACTTCGCAAGCTTGTTTGTGAAATAAATGATTCAACTTTCTTTGCCATCCTCGCTGACGAAACAACTGGCATAGCAGGTGTAGAACAATTATTGCTATGCATTCGTTATATCGACAGGGAAAAATTCACCTGTAATAATTTGATACTTCGCAAGCTTGTTTGTGAAATAAATGATTCAACTTTCTTTGCCATCCTCGCTGACGAAACAACTGGCATAGCAGGTGTAGAACAATTATCGCTATGCATTCGTTATATCGACAGGAAAAAATTCGCTGTGAAAGAATTTTTTTGCAATTCATTCCTATCCATTTTGTAACAGGTAAAGTAATTGCAACGACAATAATAAACAAGCTGCAATCATTAAATGTGGAGATCAAGAAGTTGCGTGGCCAAGGTTACGATGGAGCAGCCTCAATGAGCGGAAGACTAAATGGTGTGCAAGTCCATGTGAGGGAAGTGATTCCATCCGCCCTTTATGTACACTGCTCTGCCCACAGCCTCAACTTGGGAGTATCAAAAGCGTGTGAAGTCACAGCAATAAGAAATTGCATGGGGACTATAGCAACCTTGTATGAATTCCTGAACACTTCAAAAAGACAACATGTACTCACGACCGCAATAAATGATATGGAAACATCTGCTTCGCGATGAGAAAAACTAAAACATCTCTGTGCAACCCGGTGGTTGGAAAGGTATGACTCTGTAACAGCAGTAATAGAGCTTTATGATCCAGTTGTTGAAACACTCCAAAAAATATCAGACTGGATAGATAAGGATTCGTCATCACAAGCCAATTCTCTGCTGTGCACGGTAACAAATTGCCAGTTTGTAATTTCACTCTTTTGCATTCACAAGGTGTTCTCCTTAACTGTGCATTTGTGTAGGTTTCTGCATAAGTCGACGATTGACTTACAGGAAGCAATGAACCTGGCGGAAGACATTAGTAGTGAAATAAAATCTTTGAGCAAAAATGCCTATGGCGAATTCTCTAAAATATTATTTCTGCCTCGGAAGCCTTAGAGAAGTTAGGATTATCCATTATAATTCCTCGTGTGGCTGGAAGACAAACGAATCGCGTCAACGTATCAGCAGCGACACCAGAAACATATTTCCGTGTCAGCATTTTCATTCCATTTCTCGATTCTTTCTTGTCCCAGCTGGATTTATACTTCCTAACACACCGAGAAATTTTAAAAGGATTCCAGTGCATTCTACCAACTAATCCTTCAGTTTTGCAACCTTCACAGCTTGAAGCGTTCGCAGCGCTCGCGCAGTTTTATGCTTACGACTTGGACGGTTGCAGGAAAACTTAAATTCTGAGCTAACACTGTGGTATAAAAGAATTATGAGAGCAGGGGGACACGATAAAGTTAGACCCCCGAAAACTGCTATAGAAGGTTTGGCTATATGCAACCAAAATATTATGCCTAATATATTTGGACTTCTGGAAATATTAGCCGTCCTTCCAGTTTCTACTTGCACAAGCGAAAGTTCATTCTCAACCCATCGCCGTCCTACGCAATTCCATTGGAAGTACAAGAATGAACGGTCTAGCTCTTCTGAACATTCACAGGAATCATACCCCAACTGTAGAAGACGTATTAAATGAACTTGCAAAGAACCTCGTCGACTGGACATTGCCTTATAACCTGCGAAGTTAGCAGTGACAAATCCATGCATTGACTCATAAGTATTGAGAATTAACTCTTTCACACATAATCTATTAGAACTAAAAAAATAACTTTTATATATTCTGATGTTATACATATAATTTAGAGATATGAATATATGTTAGTTTTCTCCTTTGATCACCTGGTGGGTGAGTTTATTTTATGTTATTTTCTAATACCTATGCCTTGGGCTTCTTATTGCAAATACATGCATGTAGTATATTCTTAACACCAAAAGAGTTTTTATATAAGTAAAAAATAAATTTACCATTTGTATATACTGTGCTGGCATCAGATCAACATGCATTGCCAATGCCCAATGGGAAATGCCCGAACGGATTTGCGAGTATAATTCAAATAAACGATTTATTATAAAAGAATTGCACACACAAACATATATATATATATTGGACTTTCAAACTATTATTAGAATATATATATATATATATATATATATATATATATAATATCATGACGTCACTGGGAAAAACTGTCTCACGGATAAACCCCCCCCCCTTAAAGAAATCCTGGATACGCCACTGGACAAGGAATATTATGCAAGCATAAGGTCGGACAGTATGGTTGAGCGGGGCTTAGGAAAGTCTAGTCGTAAACAACGAGGAGGATACAAAGGAAAAAAGTGCTTTAAAAAAACAGTAGAAAATATTGATGGGGTTTTACGTGATATAGATGTTGGTAAAGATGTTCCCGTGACATGGCTAAAGAATATGGTTTACGGAATAAGAGTGAAGTTTTTGAATAGGGTTTGGTGTCATTACAAAAAAATATATGTAGAATGTACGGAAGGCGATCGGTCTAAATCCTTGTGTATAATGTTGGATTACATCAAATTTAGAGCCAGGATACATGGTATAGGTTTAGAGGATATTAAAATAAAAAAGCCTATTGACGAATATTTTACCTTGAAATATATTAATAAACTATACGATTTTATTCCTTTTAATAGAATTTTAAGACTTTTTGCTCATACTTTGCCAGTTAAAGACTTGAAGTTAAAAGTGACATTCAAATATGATAAACCACTGGGGAGAAGGTTTTTTAATTATAATTTTATATGTTGTAATTTACATACAGATAGTTGTGATAGTTGTAAATGTAATACATCGATTTACCGAGATGTACATCATGGACATATTGTAACAGGTGATCTGAGTCTAATAAAATCGAATATTAAAGAATACTTTGAATTGAGGACTAAATACCGTTTTAAGTGTGGCGGTTCCATTAAGCGTGCGATGGAAACTGATTTTACACATTACATTCAAAAAGCGGCAGTAAAATTCAGTTTGCCCACTTAGACTTTTGAAGAATGGAAGGTCTCAGTGATAAATAAGTGTATTTCATGGTATCGCAGGAACGAACGCAGAAATACAACGGGTATTGTACAGTAAAAGAGAGCTGGAAGAACTACACCATCTGTATGTAATTACGTATGTAGACAAGGTAATGTCAAATTTTGCAATGACTTGTAAATGGTACTATGTTAGTCTATTAAGACAGGCATACGAAGATAAAAGTATGTACTCGCTATTGAATCAATCTCAGTTGGAAATCAGTAACCGTATAAAGGCATTATACAAAAAATCTGGCATATGTGTGGGAAAATTTAGATTTCCCTATTTAAAGCTAATACCTAAGCTACATAAAAATCCCGTTAAATTCCGACCAGTTACCATCGGTTTTAAAACTTATTTAACCAGAGCCAATAAATTATTATTGGGTTATTTAAAATTGGTTTTATGAAAACTCTATGACCAAGGTAGCTATTTTATTAAAAACAGCCTTGAAGTGGTTAAAAGGCTGAAAGAACTGCCTAACATCAGAATATATAGGAGTTATGACTTTGCTGATCTTTTCAATAATATAGACATTAAGGATCTATATAACATCTTCATAGAATCATACCATAGCTGTGGTTTGCAACTATACATAGCAATTGGAAAGTACAGAGCTTTGGTAGAATTGGCTTTATTCGAGACAGTTCTATATAATGGAGAAAACTTTTATAAACAAATTAAGGGTATCCCAATGGGAGGCAACTGTTTTTCAATTCTGGCAGATATTTACTTAGATAAATATGAAAGGGGAACACATATTTTAAATGAGGTATTATTCCTACGTTACGTGGACGATCTCCTATGCGGATTTGAGGATTGTAGTTATACAATGAAGTTTGACTTTTATCCTCCATGTTTACATTTAATAGAAACAGCATGTAATGAGGATAATAGTCTGGATTTTTTGGATCTCACTATAATGAAGCCTACAACCTTACAGTGTTATCGTATGTACGATAAACGTAGCACCTTTAAATTCGATATCAAATATTTGATGTCATGGACAACTTGTTTACACCGAAACATATTCAGAAATCTGATTATAAATCAAATGAAACGACATAAGTTGTTGAATTTTACTAATAACGATAGAAACATTTGTGATTGCCGTTTTCTGAAAGAGGCTATCAAGGAAGGTTATCCACCCGCTTTTCTGATTAGGTTGGTTTTCAATTATAATGGTTTAATTGCAGTCGTGACTAGAAAGAAATATTTTGGAATAATAACAACATATGGCTATATCATATATCTCCTAGTGGTGGTATTGTTATACGCAGTAGGTGACGT
Source organism: Amaurobius ferox (assembly GCA_951213105.1). NCBI lineage: Eukaryota > Metazoa > Arthropoda > Arachnida > Araneae > Amaurobiidae > Amaurobius > Amaurobius ferox. The sequence continues at coordinate 43,847,665 of OX578138.1, forward strand.
GGTTGGTGCGAAATTAAGGATCATAAATCAGATAGCTCTATATGGCTAAACATAGGTATTCTATCACTGGAGCTATTTTTTGTAGACACATTTCAAGCGATATCCAGATTGCATTTACGTGATTATAAGGGTTTTCTGAAATATCGAACGATCTTTTAATATTCACTTTAGCGAAAAGGAGATTATACGTGAAAATGGTATAACATCAATAGGTTACCTGTTGTTCCATGGGAAGGTGTATTGCGAAGTGTCTGGACTATAGCGTATTTATGTGTTTATATATTTATATGGTGATAATATCGTCAATAGGTCTTGTATCCAATATTTAAAAATAACCTCTCTGACTTGGATGTCATTAGTCTTGAATATATTGATTTTAAAGTATTAAATAATCACGAGTGAAGTAATTTCATACATTAGTATATATATGGTGATAATGTTGCCAATAGATTTTGTATCCAATTTTTAAAAATAACTTCTCTGACTTGGATTTCATTAGTCTTGAATATATTGTTTTTAAAGTATTAAATAACCATGTGTGAAGTAATTTCATACATTAGTATTTATATGGCGTTAATGTTGCCAATAGGTTTTGTATCCAATTTTTAAAAAACAACCACTCTGACTTGGATTTCAAACATTAGTTTTGAATCTATAGTTTTTAAAGGATTAAATAACCACGAGTGAAGAAATTTCATACATCAGTATTTATATGGCGATAATGTAGCTAATAGGTCTTGTATCCATTTTTTAAAATAACCACTCAGACTTGGATTTAATTAGTCATGAATATATTGATTTTAAAGTATTAAATAGGCACGAGTGAAGTAACTTCATTAGTATTTATATGGCGATAGTTTTGCCAATAGGTCCTGTATCCAATTTTTAAATTTAACCACTTTGACTTGGATTTCAAACATTAGTTTTTAATATATTGATATTAAGGTATTAAATAACCATGAGTGAAGTAATTTCATACATTAGTATTTTAAATTAATTGTTAAAAAATATTTATAGTGTGCTTTTTGGCAACTTCCCCGGCCGTTACTCCTGTCACTCTAGATAAATATGAAATAAATTTACGAGTACATTGTTACTTGTCCTTTTTGGGAATTTATATATATATATATATATATATATATAAATATAAATTAGTAATATATATATATATAAATATAAATTAGTAAATCCAATGTTAGAATGTATGTAGTAACTCATAATACACTATTCCAAAATTTTCTACAAAATACAAAGAAATAAAAGAAATTAAGACATAAATTGGAAATAATAAAGCGTAATGCAGGTCATATATATATATATATATATATTGGACTTTCAAACTATTATTATAATATATATATATATATATAATATCATAACGTCACTGGGAAAAACTATCTCACGGATGAACCCCCCTTAAAGAAATCCTGGATACGCCACTGGACCCATAATCATTTTCTCTTTACTTCTTTCATAATTCATTAAACTGAGTTTATATGCATAAAATAACAAGAATAATTATTTGAAATTATACTGAATTTGGAGTTTTAATTCAATTTTTTTCCCAGGAAATTTTGCAAAATTACTGAAAAAACTATTTTTTAAAAGTTCCAAAATTTTTTGGCTGAGATAATATTTTTTAACTATTCTATATATCCATTACTAAATATCTTTAAATATTCAGCCTACTGTTTACTCTTGAGGTGATAAAAAATAATAGTGAATGAAATAATGTAGACACACATGCCATATGACTGAATATCTGATAAGCGTCAATTTTCAGGTTGCAAAAAAAAAAAGGTTTTTAACTTCATAGTTTATAGAAACTTTTGTTTCGAATAAGTTTTCGGAATAAGTCTTTATGATTTCTAATGGATAACAGAGCTGCTTAATATGATTAATTGAATTTTAATGTATATTCATTACATTTCCATGCCAGAACTGACAGTGACAAGAATGACATATGGGTTTCTGTTCAGTAGAAAAATTGAAACTAGCATTGGAAAATGAAATATGCATTATGCATAACTTGCTTTTGTGAACTCAAAGAAGACACAATATTTTTAAATTTTTATTCACATTAAAAATAACTAAATGTGTGTCAGAAATGAGAGGTAATAAATATATTCATCAAAAATAAATAATAACATTGCATTTTTCTTCTACCTGTAAATAACAAAGTTCCAAAATTTCAAACAGATGTGGACCAAAACTCTAAATAATTTTATTCTTCAACTGACTTAAAATCACTGTCATTAGCTAATAGATAAAAACAAAGATTTTTGGACAACATCACAATATCACTGATTCTCAGCGACAAATGTGTAACAGTCATATCACAAAATAACATTACTAAATTTTTTAGAAATAAAATTGCTTTTACAATTTAATATCAAAATGTCTTAAGCTTCATCGATTTATTTCCATTATTGAAGTTTTATACTGATATAATTAAGAAATGAAAATTCAACTCATCACTGGGGGGAGACAGTGAAATGACAAATTTGCTTTCTTTTAAGTCAAAAGTACATTTAATATTATTAAACGATACTTTTTTTGTTGAAGAACATGTAGATATTGCACTCTAAAGAAATACTAGCCTATACTAGCAAAAAATATCTAGCCTATTTATTATTTTTACCTTATTATAATTTTTTAAGATAAGGGACAAAAAATTGGCAATTATCGGACATTCAGCCATACATATTAATATGGCTCATACATGAATCAACAAGCAGTATTTCTAAATCAGAGAAAATTCTAAGTGCAAGATTGCATGTAGAGGTAAGATATTTAGGTGTAACTGAAAACTGGTAAGTCAAAATTACATAATTTCACACAAAAGGATTATATACAAACCTGTTCATCATAAAGTAGAGCGGGAGATTCATAATGTTTTTTCAAGAGTTGGGAATTTTGCATGAAGGAACGAAAATAGCTTTCAAGACTGCATTCATTTAGAGCCAGACTCAACCATGCTCTTCCTGCTTGTAAATCTGTATGGACATTTTCCAGTTCTTTTAAGAATTTAATAGTATTCTTATGAGTGAATTCCTTCACAAAAGACCAGTAACCCTTATCAAAGCCTTTTAGTCTGAAATAGAAGAATAAATAAATCATAAAAAAATCTTAATTGCAAATATAAATATTAATTAGCTATAAAGTATGGCAGTTCAATATTTAAAAATTGAAAATTTTCAAAATTTAGATAAGAGCTAAATATCTGGTTAAATGGGTACTGAATAGCCTGATTGTTACTGAATCCTGATCCATTGACAAAAGAAAAAATTTAAATACCACTGGAAAAAAAAATTATGACTCCTAATTCTGGGCTAAGCATGTTAACAAGAACTAATATTTTCTTCTTCTCATCCCAAAAAGTATACAAAATATAGCCTTTAGATATAAAAAAAATTATAATTTTTCACAATATAGGTTTGCTGAATGCCTGTTAAACAAATACCAGCACCCCAAATGTGGTTGAAATACTAGTCATCCAAATCTGATCACTATATACAAAAATTTTGAACAGTACGATTATAGGTTAAAATAGAAAAGTAGAAAAATAAATTAAATACAACCCCAATCCCTCTCAAACGGCAAACCAAAAACACCATTCTGAACTAGTTTCTGCCTTTCAATATGTGATTCAAATATAATGTGGTGCACTGTAGAGTATATCTCCTGAGAAAAAAAAAATAATCATAACAGCACTATCCAATATACTGCGGTTAAGCTATAACATGAGAGTGAAGTATATGTCACATAACAACTGCACTATATCAGGCCTTTACTATATTTCTAATGTTAAACATCATAAAGTGCATCATTTTTTAAAACCCAAAATGAAAGAATAGAATTTGAACTTTTTCATTACAATTATCAAAATCAGTATGAAAAATTTTGGATAAAATTGCAACATGAAATGATAAGAAAAAAGCATAAAGTTATACATACAGAACTTAACCATGCATCAATGTTTCACTGAAATATTTTTAGCAAAATTTTGATAAAAACGAATTAGATATTTTAAAATAACTTTTGACATCTGTCTAGGGATGACAAGTATCTTAAAAGTGGAAATGGCAAGTGCGGATTCATTAAACTTACCCATGGAAAAGTGCTTTATCCAAACTTTCACATAGCTGTTTTACTTCATGTAAATCTGATGAGAGCATGTTTTCATCATTTTGCAAGCTGATATAGTGTTGAATCTGCAAAATATAAGATTATGTAATATTTCCTTTCATTTTAATACATACAGTACCCAAGGCCTGATCAAGTCAAAGAAGAGCCTAGGGCCTGGTGTCATTCGGGGCCCTCATACCATCACGGCATATCAAACACATGCAAAACATTAACACATAATAAATTTGGGGCTCAATACCATAGCCCCGAAGACCCTTTTGTCGTACATGTAGAAAATTTCCAAATTTTTTACTTCAAAGTAATATATTTATAACATTTAAAACTATTAACATATTTTATAATTTAAAATAATGACTAATATTATCAGTTTTAAATAAATTAAAAAATTATTTCTGCTTTAATTTTTTATCACATATAAAAGTTAGGGGCCCTTAAAATTTGAGAGCCAGACCTGAGCCCTGGGAATTACAGCTTCCCCACAAACTCTCTACAGGCTTGGCTACTAGAGAGTAAGAACAATTCCACTTAGATATTTTTTACTTTCAACCAGTCTATCAGCACCACCAATGTTTCTTAAGAAATCGGTGGTTAGCACATAGGGAAGATAAATAATTCTTGTATTTCAATAAAGAGTGCTAAGGCAAGGAATTGCAAAATTAGTTTATAGGCTATCAAGTGAAAGTGGCAATCACTAATTCAAGAGAAAAGCTCCAGACAATATAGAAGTGACCAGGGTCATTTCTGAGAACTACAATGTTTGTGCCTATTCCTCCCCTTTCATTTACATTTGGAGACAATATCGTAACTCCAATTCAGTTTTCTTATGTTATGACTTATGACTTTAGGTGAGTGGCTCAAAGAGAGCCTAGCACAGTGACCAGAGGTCTATTGTACTGCTCCCAAAAGATGAAGCAGTCTTTAAGAAAAGAGACAAGTAGCCAAGGTGGCAAAGATCAGTAGGCACTTGACAGGAATATCCTGCAACTCCCATAGCTCGATCACATATCAACCCAAATGCTCAAACCTATGGGCAAAAAATGCTTCACACTCACAGAGTATGTGTGTGGTAGTTTCTTCGCTGTACTTACAGCCACTACAGATTGGGTCTTTAATGACACCCATAATGTTTAGGTGTCTTTTAAGGGTGCAGTGCTCAGTAAGGAGCCAACAGCCCTTCTAATGCCAGTTCTATTGAGCTTGATTAGCGGTTCTATTGAGCTTGGTTAGCCCATTGGTTAGCGCGCTGGAGTTGCACTCGGTAGGCCCGGGTTCGATTCCAGCCACTGCCAAAACTGCCGCCGTGTTCACGCGGAGTACGATCACGTTAAACATGTGGGTCCGTAAGTCCTTCCGTGAGGTTGGTGGTAGGGGAAGGAGGGTACGGTCCCTGTGGATGCCTCCCCCACTGGGTTCTGGTCTAAATTGGGTGGCACTTCCGGCCGTCCAAACAGTTACCTTACACCTTTCTGGTAGGCCAACGGCCGTACCGTGCTGAAAACACCGGTTCTCGTTAGATCACCGAAGTGAAGCAGCATCGGGCACGGTTAGTACTTGGTGGGTGACCACCTCGGAACGCCGCGTGCTGTTGACCATCTCGGGTGCGGTATCCCCGTGGTTTGCGCGCTAGATTTGCACGCTGCCACAAATGCCGCCGTGTTCATGCGGAGTACGATCACGTTAAACATGTGGGTCCGTAAGTCCTTCCGAGAGGTTGGTGGTAGGGGAAGGAGGGTACGGTCCCTGTGGATGCCTCCCCCACTGGATTCCGGTCTAAATTGGGAGGCACTTCCCGGCCGTCCATACAGTTACCTTACACCTTTCTGGTAGGTCGGACGGTCTGGGTCTCAATCAACAACACCTTTCTGGTAGGTCGGACGGTCTGGGTCTCAACAACAACAGGTAGCTGTCACAAGTTGGAAGAATAGGTGTGTTTTTTTCAGATCGTACCCAAAATCTGGAATCCAGACAGATGCCACCTCCCAAGCTTAGGTAGTACATATATATATATATATATAAAATATATATAATATATTAAAATAGTAAATCCAAAGGAAGATTGGAAGAAGTAACTCATAATACACTATCTTAAAAATTGCCTACAATAAATACATTGAAATAAAATGAAATTCAACCAAAAGAAGAAATTATAATACTTATTACAGTTCAGAAAGCTAAAGATAATCAATAAATGTCAATGGAGAGGAATCGAAAAAAGGAATACCAAAAAATCAAACAATAAGCTTGCATGTGGAAGAGGCTTAAGAATAGTTCATTTCGAAAAAATTTGTCTTCAAGTCCTAATATTTAGATGAAATGAACTCAAAAATGCTTGTTTCTGAAACACATTGTATTCTGTAGGCAATTTTTAAGATAGTGCATTATGAGTTACTTCTTCCAATCTTCCTTTGGATTTACTATTTTAATATTTTTTATTGAAAACATTTTATTTATTAGCTACATTTGCGCAATAAATTAAATGTATATTGCATTGTCATTCTTACTTTCTTACTCTAATTAGTTTAGTATATCTCACTTTTTTTATCTGCTCACTATCCTAATTCCTTTTGTATGCTTCGTATTAAAGAAAGATTCCTTTTGCTATATATATATATATATATATTTACAGGGTGTCCAGTGCTATCAGTGCCCAATGGCTATTTCCTCAACTGTTAGTCACAGAGATACACTTCCAATTGCAAAAATGTTTTAAATTTTAAAATCTATTATCTTAGAAACAGTTTAAATCAATAAATGCATTTCTGAAAGAAATACGAAATATAAATTTTTATACAGTCCCCCGGTCCTACCAATTATATTTAGGAAAATCATCCTCATACAATTTCATGCAAAATAAAAAAAAAAATCATCCTTTTACAAGCAAAATTGACCGACTTATAGCTGTTTAAAGTTGGAGCACTTTCTGTGCTGAGAAATGGTAATTATGGTCCCTGATTGGTTGGTTGCTGGAAACGGGGCATTTTTATAAGTGGTAAAGCAACTTAAGGGTGAGCGTCAGTAAATTTTCTGCCCTATCCGTGCTTTGTTAACTTTCGCGGCACACATATTTCGCCGAAATTCTGCTCAAACAGTTGCGAAATATTTTCTTATAGATAAAATGCTATACTTAGATTATATTAAAACTAAATTTAATACCCAATAAAACATAGAATATATGTTTTATTTTAATTTAAAATATTTTTGGTGCTGCCATCTGTTGTAATTTAATTCATACAGACTATTTTTATTTTTTAATGAACATTTTTAAATGTCTATTCCTTCTAATACGCTATTAAATACAACAACAGATCATATATAATGCCATAATAATGGAAACGTAATTGAACTTGGACTTGAAGACAAAGAAACTTGAAGACAAAACTGCAGCCCTCAGTGATGTACATTCAGATCCCTTATCAAATTTATAGAATGATAAATTACCTATCCGTGATTATGGCATTATTATATATGATCTGTTGTTGTATTTAACACTGTATTAGAAGGAATAGATATTTAAAAATGTTCATTAAAAAATAAAAATAATCGGTATAAATTAAATTACGACAACAGATGGCAGCACAAAAAATATTTTGGATAAAAATAAGATATATTCTATGTTTTTTGGGGCATTAAATTTAGTTTTAATATAATCTAAGCATTGCATTTTAACTTTCAGAAAATATTTTGCAACTGTTTGAACAGAATTTTGGCGAAATATGTGTGCCGCGAAAGTTAACAAAGCGCGGATAGGGCAGAAAATTTACTGACGCTCACCCTTAAGTCAAAGTTTAATGCTTTATAACTCGGTGAATTTTGGTTGTAAAAGGAAGATTTTTTTTTTATTTTGCATGAAATTGTATGAGGATGATTTTCCTAAATATAATTGGTAGGACCGGGGCACAGTATAAAAATTTATATTTCATATTTCTGTCAGAAATGTATTTATTGATTTAAACTGTTTCTAAGACAATAGATTTTAAAATTTAAAACATTTTTGCAATTAGAAGTATATCTCTGTAACTAACGGTTGAGGAAATAGCCATTGGACACCCTGTATATATAATATATATATATAAAGATTCATAAAAACTAAAGCAAATTAAAAGTGTTGATTATACTTAGCAAGTATGAAAAGTTACAAAAATATAGTTAGTCTAGAGAATGCAAAATACATTTATTTAATGTACAAGTACAGATAATAAATAAAATGATTTCAATAATAAAAATAGTTTATGTAAATCCAAAAACATATTAGACATAATTTGAAACACATATATAAAATCATAACATAAAATAAGAAAGCCAAAATTAAAACAAAATTGAAACATTTCCTAATCATCTACTACTTAAAAGGAAAACTGGGCAAGTAAGCACTATGACTTACTAATTTGTAAAAATAAAAATAAAGATTCAACATTCAAGAAATGAATATTCTACAAATATCTATGCTGAGATTTCAAAAATAGAAACACAGAAAAAGATGAAGCATTAATGCCAATTATGAGGAAAAGTACTAGGCTTTTGAAGGAGATCATTTTGATATAAATTCTTCTTCAGGGTCGAGTATCTATCCAAAATGACCAAGAAAAAAGAGCTTATTTCTGAAAACAGAGATAGATAATGTCTATAAACTCTGTTTACTGGCTAACAAGCTACAAAAGATTGAAATATAAAATGGAATTAAAAAAATAATTTTACCTGAGAAAAAACAAACAATATATCGATGCTAAAAACGAAGATACAAAAATTACCAGTCATCTGTTGCCACTCATAAGAGATAAAAGTGGAAATGAACTGCTGTTACTCATGAGAGATAAATAGCAATGTTGCCAATAGGTAGAAAAAGTTGGAAATACCCTTATAAATACTACTAAAAAAAATCTGATATGGGCAGCACATGACTTTATAATGTAATGAATTTACTACTTTTACAGTTACAAAAAATGTTATTCTTATAGTAGATACTTATATTCTTTCCAAGATATTGAATTTTCTTCAATTAGTCATCATTTTCATTGATTTAGCGTAATTTTTATCCATTTGGCGAAATTTTTATTAATTTGGCAACATTTAAAAATGTCGCCAAGTTGGTGACATTCTGCTAAATTCGTCATCAAAATCTCGCCAAGCATTATGGATGAAGAAATAAGTTATTCTTACAGCGTATAAATGACTATTGGAGTTCAAATACAAAAGTATTACTTAAAGTATCTTTTCTCGTGAATGGAACGAGTTAGATCCACAAGAATGATGTCACCAAATTTATCGTATGATATTACGTATGAAAAGTGAACATGTTTCTTAACAGTTAATATTTTTTTTTAATTTATGGGATTTTTTGATAAATTTATTTAAAAGATGTACTTTATTAAAGGTTTTAATTCTTTGGTGATTTTTTCAAAATTTCACTCGAAAATTTAGGGGGGTTCTCAACATTTGATTGTGTTTTAAAACAATAGGCTTCCAGTATTCATAGATTGTGAATTTTGTACCAAATTTGATTCGAATCACTCCATTCGTTTGTGAGATATCATCTCCATAGACATCACTTCAAAAATGTTTGATTCGTGATCAGGGATGCTTGAAACGTGCTCTCCGTCAAAAACACGAATTCGAATTTTCGACCCCCTCACAATACTTTCCTTATACATTACGTATATAAGGAAAGTAAAAAATAAAGGCACAGAGTCAACAGACTAAGAAGAAATTAATGCAATGTATTGCAAATACAAGAGAATGTAAGCTGATATTAGAAGCTATGGAGGATATATTTAAGAATATTCAACCAATTTAAACTTTTTTACTATACCATTAACTAAATATACTGGATAACTATATAACTTACTAGCATTTTTAAGGTTTTTAATATGCAAAATTACCAAATAATACCAAATTTATCGTATGATATTACGTATGAAAAGTGAACATGTTTCTTAACAGTTAATATTTTTTTTTAATTTATGGGATTTTTTGATAAATTTATTTAAAAGATGTGCAATATCTCGAGAACAGTTCATGTTAACGTTCTAAAGTTTATGTCAATCGTTTTCTAAGGAAAAATTACATAAGAAATGTCTACTTGCGTAACTTTATTAAAGGTTTTGATTCTTTGGTGATTTTTTCAAAATTTCACTCGAAAATTTAGGGGGTTCTGAACATTTGATTGTGTTTTAAAAGAATAGGCTTCCAGTATTCATGGATTGTGATTTTTGTACCAAATTTGATTTGAATCACTCCATTCGTTCGTGAGATATCGTCTCCACAGACATACTGACACCCACACACACACAGACATCACCTCAAAAATGTTCGATTCGTAATCAGGGATGCTTGAAACATGCTCTCCCATCGAAAACTCGAATTCGAATTTTTGACCCCCTCACAATACTTTCCTTATACATTACGTATATAAGGAAAGTAAAAAGTAAAGGCACAGAGTCAACAGACTAAGAAGAAATTAATGCAATGTATTGCAAATACAAGAGAATGTAAGTTGATATTAGAAGCTACGGAGGATATATTTAAGAATATTCAACCAATTTAAACTTTTTTACTATACCATTAACTAAATATACTGGATAACTATATACCTTACTAGTATTTTTAAGGTTTTTAATACGCAAAGTATGATATTTTTTATCAGATAATCTAAAAATTATGAAGAGTTGATTAAGAATGATATTTTTAAGCAATTGAATAGAATTACAGGAATTAAATGATAATATTTTATTAATATTAAAATTAACATTTTCTTTTTTGTCATATAAATTGGTAACAATCCTGTTAGATGGTTCAATACTAATATTTAAATCCAAAAATCTAACACACTATTACTAATAGATGATTCATTAAGTAATAATGCCAAATTACGAAATAGAAATCTATATTAATGATATAATTATCAGTTAAAAACTAAACATATCAGATCATCAACATATCTGTACATTTTATAATCAGTAGATGTATAAGAATGTTCATAATGGTAAAGGTACAAATTAGCTAATATACTGCTGCTAATATTTGGATTTACATAAACTATTTTTATTATATATTATATATAAATACATATATATATATATATATATATATATATATATATATATATATATATATGTGTGTGTGTGTGTGTGTGTGTGTATGTTACAATTTATCTCTATTATTTCTTTGGATTATCATCAACTACTTTTGTTACACACACACACACACATATATATATATATATATATATATATATATATATATATATATATATATATATATATATACCAGCAGTGCACCTGTTTCTCATATGGAATATATAATGTAAAAAACTTTTAAAATTCACAATTTGAAGAAAAATTTTAATATTTGAAATCTTTCATTTTGAAATTTTATAATAATTTTAACAAAATGGAGAGATCAGTTCTCTCATACTGAGCTAATAAATAGATAGATAGAAACACAACTAACAATATTATTTATATAGATAATAGCAGATAACCCAACATTGCTTGTGATTTAAAATATGTGAATATTCCTGTAGTATAGTATTCCAAATGGCATTGTTATTCAAAACGTTCTATTAAGATATTTAATTCCAAAATGAAGCACAAGAATATCTCTCTCTATACAAAATTATATTCACAGACAGATCTGATAAAATCTAATGTGTTTTTCAAATAATGATTTACAGTGATCCCTTTCTTCAGTCCTGAGCTTTCAATTTGCTTTGATTCTCTCTAGTCATTTCTGGTAACAGTTTATGCATCTGTTATGAAAACACTAATTTTCACTGAATTAAGAGCCTCTAAATCAAGTTATCAAAAGCAAGTAGAACAAGTTATATAACTAGACTCTTTCAGTAATTTTTTAATCAAAAATATACAACCAAAGCTGTCGAGATTTTTAAGTAAAATTCCAAATAAAATTTTAAATTAGAATAATGATAAGTGTAGCAATTTTTTCCTCTAGAAAATATCTGGCTAAAGCAGATTGTTAAAATTAAGTTTTATACTGTATGCACTAGTGCACTCAAGCATTGCCTATTTATATTTATTGTGTATTAACTAACATGGGTTGGTTGCAACACAAGTTTCAGATATACAGAACAAAAAGGTAAGACAATAATTTAGAAACAAAGGTAATACTTTTTTGCTATACATAAAATTATTAAATGAAATTCTGTTAGTTCATACTAGTAAGTTTGGATGCATTATTGACACAGAAAAATTATGTTAGGTATCCAGAAAAATGCATAGTGCACTATACAACTGCAATATAATTTTCTAATAAATGTTGTTTTGAATGTATTATACGTACACCGCGAATTTCTAAACTGATAAAATGTTATCAGAGCTAAAAAAAACAAGATTAGCTCATTTACTAAAATTATTAGAAAATTACTTTAAAAAATATACAGCATGTATAACAGGAATAATCCTTAGCATACTTTTCATACATCACATAAATTGCAGTTCTGCTCTAATTGCGTCATTAGCAAAACAACACATAAATATGTTTTAAAATAACATGCAATTGGAAAGAACATTAAATTTTATGCACTATTAGAAGAATGTTTACATAATTCTTTATACAGTTTTGAAATTAGTAAAATATAAACCTTTTTAATACACTAACAAATAATCATTTACCTACAAACCAGTTAACCAATTCGACAATACATTTTTCTAACCAAATACATATCGATCTAATCGTATATTAATACAGATATTAGCATATCTTTCTTTAAAATCTTACTTGTTTAACAGCTATTTGAAGGGTAAACAATATCCGTTCTTTTGCATCTTCATTTGTTGTGGGGGCACAAATAGTTCCAGCCACAGGAATGGTTGACATCATGACAAAAATATGTGTTTTTTATATAAAATTGCGAGATAACATTCTTAGATGATTTAGAATTAATAATAGATGTAAAAGTATTGCAAAATGAAACCATGAATATCTCCTAAACTGCATAATGATTACAGTCTGCAGACTACCATGACAATAGTTGAGTTGTTTGACTTTCACTTCAAAACAACTCATTAAATTTAGGCTGTCTATCATTTATTAAGAAATGATTTCGTAAACTATCATTCAAGGGGTTAAAAGTTAATCAACAAAGGAAAAACTGTACCATTAAAAATAATAAATGAACAATATAAATTAATTTAAAAAACTATTTTGGACGTTTCTCACAAAGAAGGGGGGAAATCAAGAGGATAATATTTTGACTTTAATTATTGGTTTTCGAAATTGCTCAAAATTGGATCAAAATAATTAATATAATCAAATAGAATATAAGTACACATTTCATACTTAAAATAATTTGAATTAAACTTAGCCTAATGTTTCGAAATAACAATGTTTAAACAATTTTCATTCAACGTAATTTTAGTTAAAAGTCATGCATATCCAGAAAAATACTTGATTACTTTTCGAAACATCTTTGAAAAATCAAGAAAACAAAAAGTAAATAAAAATATTCCCCAATATCAAAATTATTTTACATTCAATAGCTTAATTTTTATTAATATATTCTATTCCCACAAACGAGTCCCATGTGGTCTAGTGGTTAGGATTCCTGGCTTTCACCCAGGCGGCCCGGGTTCGATTCCCGGCATGGGAAGGAGGTTCCATGGTGTAATGGTTAGCACTCTGGACTCTGAATCCAGCGATCCGAGTTCAAATCTCGGTGGAACCTTGTTTTTTTATTTTTATCATTTAAAAACATTCTATTATATTTTTTTCATTTAAAAAAGAATTGATTTTCATTTGATTACCTTTTCCTCAAATCCTTCCCAAAAGAAACAAACGTTCTGTTCCAACGTTCTATATCTCTTTTAATCTATTTTAAAATGACTTTATGACAAATGTGCAAGTCGGTAAATCGTACAAGTCTGTTACCCATAAAATTGCTTTTACTTTAAACATAATAAAAGAAATGCTATAATATTTCTAACTATGTCTTATAATTTAAAGACTCGACTCAGATTTCTCAGACATTCATATTCCATATGAATATATTTTATAGTTACACTCATGTACCTTAAATGTACCCTAAATGTGAGCAGTACTTAATAGAAATATTCGGCTACACGCTTGCAAAGTTTTCACGAAAACTTTTATATACGATTTTTTTTTTTTTTTTTTTTACAAATTTAATTTATAATGTTTAAATAGCCACCATATATGGTATCGCCTATATGGTGGCTATTTAAAACTCACTTTAAAATGCAAAATGTTCTTAGAATTAATATTATGAGAATTGAATAATTAATTAGGTTCCCATAGCAAGTCATTTCCTTTTTTAAATATTTGTTTATTTATTTCTCAAGTTCACAAAAAATCAATCAAAAGGCTGAAATTAATTCATTTTAACTGATTTGTGTTAAAAGAAAATACACTGTGCACGGATAAACTCTGGAAAATTAGTGTTGTTTTTCTATGAATATGCTATCATGATTTAAAATTCATAATGCTTTTCGTTTATTGTATAATCCTACAAAGATAAAAATTTGTTATAGTACTGAATTCGTTTTAGTATTATCGTCTCCACATAAAAGAGGTCTACCTTAACTCTCAATTAATTCATATTACCTCTCCCTAATACATTCTTATGACCCCAAAATTGTATTATATGTACACATTAAAAAATTGATGTGTAAAAATATTATTCCTTTCCTAGTTCATATATGAAATATTCGTGAAAATTTTTAAAATATATACTAATAGATGGCGACACTATCGAAATAATAGAAGAGTCCTACTTGGCCGTCTCTGAGCTTCCAAGATCCAAAAGCAGGTATTAATCTAGTGCTACTCAATGTTGTACATAGGCCTTATATACTTATTTGTAAGATCTATAATGTTATACATCTTTTCTTTGAGTTTTCCCCTCCCTAGAAAACATTCTATAGCCATCCATTTCCAGAATCTCTTATTTTTATAAAGGGACTATATTATTTTTTTGTTAGTGTCACCATCTATTGCAATATTTTCTAAATATTTGCACAATTTTTTTCATATATTAAAATCTAGGACAGGAATAATATTTTTATACAACAATTTTTCAATGTCTAATATAATACAATTTTAGGATAATAAGAATGTACTAGGCAAGTAAACTGTCAATTAATTGGGAGTTAAGGTAGACCTCTCTGATGTGGAGACGATAAATCTGAAACGAATACAGGTACTGTAAAAACAGGTTAAAAATTTTTATCTTGGAAGGATTATACGGACTTAAAGACAAAGCTGCAGTCCTCAGTGATGTAAATTTAGATCCCCTTATCAAATTTATAGAATGAGAAATTATCTTTCCGTGATTGTGGCATTATTATATATAATCTGTTGTTGTATTTAATACTGTATTAGAAGGAATAGATATTTAAAAACGTTCATTAAAAAATAAAAATAGTCGGGATGAATTCAATTACAACAACAGATGGTAGCACCAAAAATAATTTGAATTAAAATATAAAATATATTCTATTTTTTATTGAGTATTAAATTTAGTTTTAATATAATCTAAGCATTGCATTTTATTTTTCAGAAAATATTTCACAACTGTTTAAGCATAATTTCGATGAAAAACGTGATCTGCAAAAATTAACAAAGCGCGGATAGAGCAGATTTAACAAATCCCACATTTTGAGTTTGGCGCAATTTATCCGGAACTTAATAATAACAGGAAATAGCTTTTTGAGCCCGGATAGCTCAGTCGGTAGAGCGTTAGGCTTTTAACCTAACGGTCCAGGGTTCGAGTCCCTGTTCGGGCGGGTCTCTTTTTAAAGTAATAATTAATTCAAGGATTTTTTTATTTTTCAATTTTCTTCAAAAATTTAAAATTCTTCTGTTGTTCTTGGCAAAGAAGTAAATTCAAAAAATTATAAAAATATTTTTGCCGAAAAATTGAAATGAACTGAATAAAAAATAAATCTTTAAAAATATAACTCTCAATGTGATGGCCAGGTTAATAAAAACACTTTGTTATTTGCTTAATAAGTTTTCCATGGCAGTTATATAAAAATTAAGACTAAGTGACGTGAGAAGAGGTTTTTTCTTAGCACATTGTTAATTTTATAATTTTTTTTTTTTCACCAAAAATATCTCCCTCTTACTTCCGGAAGTCGATTTTCCATAACCGACTTTAATCAAATTTTTTTCATAATCAAACAAATCCTACATTTTGAATTTGGCGCTATTTATCCAGAACTGAGTAATAATACAAGACACCTTTTAGAGCCCGGATAGCTCAGTCGGTAGAGCGTTAGGCTTTTAACCTAACGGTCCAGGGTTCGAGTCCCTGTTCGGGCGGGTTATTTTTTTTTTCTCTCTCTGGCAAACAGATGCGAGTCCACTATCAATTACGGTATACTAATAAGAGAGAGGTCCAAGAGTCAAATTTCATTTTGACTCTGGGCCCCATCTACTATAAATCAAGCCCTACGTTTCCTCTCGAGTTCCATGAAAGGGAACCATGTCACATTGCAATCCCCGCTTATATCGGTGTTTCCGAATACTTGCGTGCAATGCAGGAAAACTTTGCGACCTTGACCTTTTGCGGAATTTGCCAGTTTGTTAAAAAAAACGAAACATCTATACTTTTCAAAAATTATAATGGACGAATGGATCCAGGAAAAAAATTGTTTTGGAGCAATGTGTAACATTTAAAAGTATGGCTAAATTTATAATATTTTTGCCGAAAAATTGAAATGAACTGAATAAAAAATAAATCTTTAAAAATATAACTCTAAATGTGATGGCCAGGTTAATAAAAACACGTTGTTACTTGTTTAATTAGTTTTCCATGGCAGATATAAAAATTAAGAATAAGTGACGTGAGAAGAGGTTTTTTCTTATCACATTGTTATTTTTATAATTTTACTTCCTGTGGATAAATTATGAAGATCGGATTGTTAGTCAATTTTTATGTATTGCAATTTTGATATCGATTGCGCCTTCAAAACACGAAAGTATGTATATTTTACAAATTCACGATAATTAGTCTGTTGATAGTACGTATTTCGTTCAAAACAGTGTTTCTTTCAGACATACATCCGAGTAGGTTCGCCCCCTTCACCCGGAGACATGTTCTGTTAACCTAGTTTCTAGTTATGTGGCAGCATTTAGATATATTTATATAGGACAAATAGAAAACGTAGCCCTCCTCAGTGTTTCATTCAGGAATTTTTGGTCGGGGAGTGAATCAAACTTTCGTGGGGGGGGGGGGGGGGGGGGTACGTTTTCTATTTGCCTTATATAAATATATACAAATGCTGTCATATAAATAGAAACTAGGTTAACATAAAATGTCTCCCGGAGAAGGTGAATAATCGTCTCCGGGGGTGACTCGACAGACACCCACAATAAGGCACCCACAGCTGCCATTTTTCTAGACATCCAAAAAGCCTTCGATAAAGTGTGGTACCGCGGTTTAGCTTACAAATAGATCACCCTGAAAGTCCCTGACGTATTAGTCAAACTTTTAATATCATACTTAAATAACAGACACTTTCAAGTCAGAGTAAAAGACAAGTTATCTACATCCCAAGCTCATAAAAAGCAGTGCACCACAAGGATCTATCCTTGGTCCGACACTTTTCAACATATACTTGAACTACATCCCCAGGACTCAAAACACTAAGCTGGCACTCTATGCAGACGACAGTGCGATACTTGTAAAACACACTTATCTCTCGGTAATACACGGGCAGCTACAACAACACCCAGATATACTCCAAATATGGCTGAAAAAATGGCAAATAAAATTAAACCCCAATAAATGCCATTGGATATACTTCTCCAGGAAAACAAAACCTCCGCCGCCTCTATATATAAACAATCAATCACTCCACAAATCAACCAAATACCTAGGTGTAACGCTAGACTCCCGCCTGATCTGGAAATTGCACGTAACGAATATAATCAAAAAGGCTTATATGACCATGGAAACCTTATACCCAATGATAGGAAACATAAACCTCAGTTATCAAAACAAACTTCTAATACACAAATTCTATTAGGAATGACTTCAAAATCAAAACCATGAGAGCTCTAAAAAGCAGGCGCTAAACTTTTACAACAAATTGCCATCCGTCCCTAACGAACTATTATTCAACCTATACAACTATGATCAGCGAAAGGCCAAATAACGTAAGAGACCCACCCCTTGCAGTCCTAAACTTAGAGTAACCGAAAATTAGGTATACCCCTTTTTCTGACAACCGAAACTAAATAAAACTCACAAACCAGAATAACTTAAAATATTCTAAACCATCCCTAAACTGCCAAAATGCAAAGTAATATCCAGACCTGCCCCCCCCCCCCCCCCCCCAAACTGATTAACCCATATTGTACCAAACATTGAAAACATTAATATTTTTTTATAAAATCTTAAACGTGTGTTTCTCGAAGCCTATGTAAACACATAAAATCAAAAAACTTACCAAACTTTTATTAGTTTGATCGGTACAGGCTGTTCCAAAAATAGGACAATGGTCCATCCTCTAGCTAGATATATATTCCATAGGACAATCCTCTAGATATTTTTTTTTTTTTTTTTCCCAATCCTTTTTTACTGGTATAAAAGTATGGAATACCACCTTAATAAATTTATATGTACATTTTTTCCTGGAGCTCAAAACTTTAAAAAACTTGTGTGTTGAAAATGTAAAAAAAAAAAATCTACAAGAATCGCCATTTCAAAAAAATAATAATAAATATCCAACATTAATTTAAACTTGCGACAAAGGCAAATATATAGTTAATGATTCTTAAACAATATATCGTCTTTAAATTGAATTAAAATATGCAAAAGAATTTATATAAAGATCACTTATGTCATATTTTTAGGACGATGAGGAAATATGGATTAAACGCAAATGTTTACCAAACTGCCACATTAGGAGCCAAGTCAAAAATAAAAGCTAGTCGCAATAAAAACAACAATTTTCCATGTGATGGGTCGATGAAATAATATCACAGTATGAAGATATGTACCAGATGTTGAGACTGGAGATTAAATGCGCTTCGCGCCTGATGCTCTGGCTTGAAGAACAAATCTGTTCCGTTTGTCTGTAACACTTGGAGATGTATTTGGCAAACTTGGCGATATTTCGTCCTAAATCGACGAAAATTTCGTCAAATTTGCAAAAATGAAGCTAAATTAATGAAAATGACGCCTATTGATGAATTAATTATTAAAATATTTTAATATATGGACAATATTGCTTATTGAGGATGCTATCAATATTGGTAATTTTGAGTTATGTGAAATATAAGTTAATTGTGTAGTTTGAAATAGTATTACATGTTGTCATCCGGAAAATCTCCAAATGTACAATTCAACGTTAAAAACACAGTATCGTGGATCTTATACATTATTTTTTGACTTTAAAAGAAGTAAATTCCTTGCATTATACGAGGGTCACGCTGAAATTTTTGAGATACGACTAAGTGGTACAAGTTAAACTTACCAACTCTTAGAAGTGTTCAAAGTACTCCCCTCCAACATCAATGCACTTTTTTAGGTGAATTTTTCAAAGATTAAATGCTTCAAGCCCTCCATTTCTTGGAATCGATGAAAAATATGCTTTAATAGCCTCATCAATCTCATCTCCGGAATGAAAACGCCGCCCACGTAAATTCTGTTTTAGATGATAAAGTAGCCAAAAGTCACACATAGCAAGATCGGGGGAATTGGGTGGATGTTCTATCACTTTGATGTTTTTTTGTTTAAGAAATTCGACTGTCATTCTTGTTGAATGTAATTGTCTTGTTGAATTGTAATTGTTGAAGATGCATTGTCATGTTTAAGCATGGGTCCCCGAACATTCACTGCCTGAAGAATTTCTGGAAGACACTGTGGTGTACCAGTTAGCTTTAACAGTCCCTCAAGCTTTATGGCTTTGACCAGACCTGTATTTCTGAAGAACACAACATACATTACTTTTTTCATTGCTCGTTGTCTTTTTACCATTGTTGGTTTGGGGTCACCTTCAAAGACCCATACTTTACTTTCTTGACGTGTTGGAACGTCAGAAAAAGGTATGTACGTTTCATCACCAGTTATGATTTTAGAAATAATGCGGTGTACACCATCATTAAGTAATTTTAGGGTTTCTTTACTGATTCTAATACGCTCCGCTTTTTGGTGTTCTGTTAAATTATGGGGGACCCAACGACAAACTAATTTTTTGATGAATAATTCTTTCAGCTCTTCATGAATAATTTTATGTATAGCTGCGGATCCAATGTTAAGTTCCTTTTGTATCATTTAGTAGGTACAGCGATTTTCATCGAATTAACATTTTTCTAATGGCCGACACATTTTCTAGGATTGCAGCTGACAAAGCTCTTCCTGTGTGTTCTTCATCCAGGAAAGAATTTCGATCTCTTCTAAACTCTGTAAACCTCCTAATACATTGGCACGAGATGGAGCATCATTTTCACATGCTAATTGTAGACGTTGAAGACATTCTACATGATTTAGCCCCACTTTAAAATCATAGAAAATCATAGCTCGAAAATGCTCTCGCGTCAACTCCATTTTCTTTTCTTTTAAGAATTTATTCTACGATAGCTAAATTGTAATTGTTGCCACAAATTATAGTCTGCGGACAAAAAAGAGTTTAAATTTAAATATCCGAACAATAATTTTTTTCTAGCGAATATTGTCTTCCCCTGTCTTAAAAATTTCAGTGTGACCCTTGTATAAAAAAGTCATGTGTTGCCCACATCAGATTATTTTTTCTATTGCAAAGGTATGTAATTGTGCGAAAATCGCTCAAAATGATGAATTATTAAAGAAATAAAGAAAATATGTATTGAGTTTGCAGAGAAGTCATGTGCTGCCCACATCAGATTTTTACTTTCCCTGTAATACATGGTATTATCATGATGGTAATGTATAGGGAAAGTATTAGAATCATGCCGAAAATCACAACTCGAGTTTTCCCCGGATCTACACGTTTTGAGACCTCTAGAATACGAAAAAATTATTTTTAGCGTGACGTCTGTATGTATGTGTGTGTCTGTCTGTGTGTGTGCAATGTATGTATCCACTCTAACTCAAAAACTATAGGACCAAATTTCGTAAAATTTGGTAGGTAAGTCACTTTTGTGTGACCCTGATACCCATTAGTTTTTGGTATGATTTGGGATAAAAGAACCCGCTTTTATATTTGCGAGATGGCCCGTAAAAATTGACTATGTCCACTTTAGCTGAAAAGTAATAGATCAAATTTTACAAAATTTGGTCGATAAGTCACTTGTGAGTTGCCCTGGTGCTGATTAGATTTTGATACGATTCGGAAAAAAATAACCTGCCTCTTTTTTTTTCGAAATTGCCCGCAAAAATCATCAAAATCTAATATAAAAAACTACGTATGCTCAAATATATCAATAAAATTCTTGTTTTGTACGTAATTTTTTCGATGACAAGAATAAAACCAACTCCATTATACTAAGAGCAGCCGTTCTCGAAATATTTTAGTTTTTTCGCATTTTCTCTACGCCTGCTTTGAAAATAAGCCCAGTTAACAAATGAGAATGAAAATTGAATTAAAAGTGCAAATTCTGTGTAATTTTAAATAATTATGGGTGTTATTTTGTGCAATTAAACTCAATATCATGAATTATTAAAAAAAGAGAGAATGTGGATATGAGTATGCAGGGAAAGTCATATGCTGCCCACATCAGAGTTTTATATGTAGACTACTTTCATTATTTGTTCAGAGAATCATCATTGTTTCTTCATTGAAATAATATTATAAAAATAATGTTAAATTTTGATTAAGTCGTGCTAATTATGCGAATAGCCAAAAATTCAATCGCGTTCTCGTTTTTCCACCACATAGCATAGCTAGAAATAAAATGTCAAAGCGATATTACCTGCGTTCATGCTTAAGTTATTGTGTCCACACACAAAGAGAACCAGGTAGGCAAGCCTAGGAAGTATTTAAAAATAACTACTTTCTTTCTGCGTTTGCTAATTCAATTTAAAAAATTTAGTTTTATATCGAATTTATAAATTAAAAAAAAACTAAAAATTAAATAACACAAGAAAAGATAAGAATGAAATATTTACAATTATTTTCGAAAGTGTCATGTTCTTATTGTACATTCTCAAGTAATAGTCTTTTAAAATATCTGAAAAAGTATTCTCAAAGAGCTGAAACCAAGGAGTTTAACTTATATACAACTGTATATAAAAACTCGTTGGCTGAAACATATAAAATTAACATGAAAATAAAATACTGCATTTTATACCCAATGTGATGAAGGTGAACAAAGGTAAAATGCTTCCCGCCCGAACAGGGACTCGAACCCTGGACCGTTAGGTTAAAAGCCTAACGCTCTACCGACTGAGCTATCTGGGCACAAAACATAACTTCCTGTTACTATTCGCTTCAAGAAATGGCGTCAAAATAAAATATTAGTTCTAATCCTTCAAAACCATTAACTCAAATAAAATTGGTGTTACTTGGAATGACTCCGAATAACAGAAAACATTTAAAATAAAATTTACTGTTTCTCAAAATCCAATTACTGCTTTGCTTTTACGGGTTTCTTTTTGTCTCTTTTAGTGAGTGCGTTTCGTTTTATATTACATATTGCTCACTACACATAACGAAATTTATCCTTAAAAAAAATAATATGGCTCTTTTATAATGTAACACATGTGTTTCTTTCTACTCAAGAGCTAATAGCATAAAATTAATATCATTTGAATGAAACGATCGGCAGTTAAAGAGTCGAGTGATAAAGGAAGGGACTTTATTAAAAAATTTGTTTAGTGGCGCCATCTTTTATCGTAAAACACTTTCTTTGGTTAAGATATGGTCTAGGCGGACATAATGATGTAATCTTGAAAGAATACTACTCTTCAAGTAAGGACTTACCAATAAGCAAAATAATTGGTCGCTCTGGGCTTTACCTTGCAAAGCTTTTTAGTGATGTAGCTACAGTAGGCTTCAAAACTGTTGGATAATTGGCAGTACAAGCCGAATTCCCTTTTGCATTGTACAGATGGCAGCACTAAACAATTTACGAAAGAGAATATATTATTTGATCGGTTAGTATTTAGCATGAAGGATAGATAAATCCTTTAGCCTTCATGGTATTTAGTAATCGCTTAATGACGTACGATCACTGAATGAATTTTTCACTTTGTACCAATCATTGAGGGTGGTATAACCACAGACAGATATCCAACTCATACAACTGAAGATTGGTAATTATGAATACATTGATTTTTAAGTAGATGGCAGCACCATATAAAGTTGCGAGTCGTAGAAAATTAAAGTGAAATAAAGACAAGGCAGATCAAATTAATCTGTCGAAGACGAAGGTGTAAACTATTAGCTAGGCGTACATCAATATACGTCTAGCTAGCAGTGCTTAGAACCATGAAGATGCGTAAAACTTAGGTGTCTGGACGACCGAACTCTGTCAGACCTGCTCCTATCGTAAGGTATGTTTATGACGTTAAAATGGCAATGGTTGCGCTTGGCCTCAATTAGTTGCCAAATCCAGCATAAGCATGGACGCCCATTGGGGCTGGCAAGAGGGGGCACTTTCCCTCTCCTGGACCAAGGTCACAAAAGTGGGCATCTCAAGCTAGTCGATACTGTACATTACATCTAATTCTTGAGTTCGTCCCACTGACGTCAATGGTTTGCCCTCTCCTGGGAAAAATTCTATGGACGCCCATAAGCACGAAATTTTCAAATATAGAATTTCAGCCCGACTCAAAAACCCTTAAGTTACAACCCGGTCTTGCCCCAAAGGATGTGTATCCATGAATTTGCGCAATTATTTTGCTTGGAATAAAGGTAGAAATTGGTTTTTGAAACATTTATATTTACATATGTGAAATCAAATGATTTCATGTATTCTATAAAATTTCATTCATAATTGTTTGAAAACATAAAATACGTTTAAACCCAATCCACAGACTCGATTTTTTTAAAACTAAACCCGAACCTGGCTTAACCTGGGAAAGTTTAACAGTCGACACGACATGTCCCAAGAGTCTGCCCGGTCTAAGCCACGTTCAAGTCTCCTATTAACAGGGCTTGAACGTCTGGAGTCCTATTAGTAGAGCTTGCACTTTTAGTTTTTGAGATATAAGCATTACAAACTTGAAAAATGGAAAATGTTCAATCTTTTTCAACTTGACAAGACGATTACTCGAAAACTATAAGAACTTTTTATAAAAATAAAAAATAGAATCAGAAACTAAATTTCCACATGAATATTTTTGTCATTTACTATTTCTATCTATCTTTTATAATTTCGAAAATATTGTGAGTAAAAGTAAGGGAAAAAAAACAAAAAAACTCTCGGATATATACTTTTTAAGGATTTTTCGGGGGGAAAAGTTCAAAATATGAAAATATATGTATTATTTTTATATATTTATGATCTAGACCCTATTTCCAACAAAACAAGAGACATTATATACATTTTTATTCATTAGATTTGGAGGTATAAGCGTCCAAAATGTTTCGTAACCCTCCGTTTTCCACTCTGGAAAGACCAAGCATAGACGTTATTCACATTAAAAAGAAACCACAGCTGATTGTTGTCAGCATTTCCTATACAAGAAGAACCCCATAAAAAATGCTTAATATTACGGTCAACTTGACGAGAAATTTATTGGAATATCGTCAATTTCAGTAACGTCATCAGATTTTTTTTTCTTTTACTGGAATGTGTGTGTGTGTGTTGTGTCGGGGGGGGGGGGATATAAAATATCCTATTTCCCGTTTCTCCAAATATCATTTCTACGAATTTCAATCTGTTCCAGGCATGTAGCCAGAAAAAACTTTCGAGGGGGGGGGGGGAAGCACAATTTCTGATTGCTCAAACATACTTTTGCAATCTTTTTCAAGGATGCGCAATTTCTGATTGCTCACGAATACATAATATTTAGGGGAAAAAAACCATATTTACAATTGATCGGTAAATATATATTTTATATCCGTTTACATCTCACAATATATTTAGGAATATATTAAATGCTAAGAGTTGGAAAAAACATGTTATTTTAGGAGATGACCTAAAAACATATATAAAAATCTGATGTGGGCAACACATGACTTTCCTTATATAACGTAATGAATTTACCACTTTTACAGTAAAATAAATAGGTTTTTCTTATAGTAGATACTAATATTCTTTCTAAGATATTGAATTTTCGACAATTAGTCGCCATTTCATTGATTTAGCGTCATTTTTATCCATTTGGCGAAATTTTCGTTAATTTGTCAACATTTCAAAAAATCGCCAAGTTGGCGATATTCCGCCAAAATTCGTCGCCAAAATCTCGCCAAGCATAATGGACAAATAAATAAGTTATTCTTACAGCAGATAAATGAATATTGGCGTTTAAATACAAAAGTATTACTCAAAGTATCTTTTTTCATGAATGGAACGAGCTAGATCCACGAGAATGATGTCATCCAATATATCGCATGGTATTACTGAAAAGTGAACATATCTCTCAAGAGGAAACATTTTCTTTTTATTTTATATGACTTTCTGATAATTTTTTTGAAAAATGTGCAATATCTCGAGAACGGTTCATGTTAGCGTTCTAAAATTCATGTCAATCGTTTTCTAATGAAACATTACATAAGAAATGTCTATATGTGTAACTTTATTAGTGGTTTTGATTTTTTGACTATTTTTTCCAAATTTCATTTGAAAATTTAGGGGTGTTCTTAACATTCGATTGTGTATAAAAACAATAGGCTTCCAGTGTTTACGGATTGTGATTTTTGTTCCAAATGTGGATCGAATCGGTCCATTCGTTTGTCAGTTATCGTCTTCACAGACTCTCACACACACACACACACACACACATACATTCACACACACACACACACACACACACACAGACATTACTTCAAAAATGTTTGATTCGTGATCAGGGATGCTTGAAACGTGCTCTCCCGTCGAAAACTCGATTTCGAATTTTCGACCCCGTCACAATACTTTCCTTATACATTATGTATATAAGGATAGTAATAGGATTTTCTTATAGTAGATACTAATATTCTTTCCAAGATATTGAATTTTCGACAATTAGTCGTCATTTTCATTGATTTAGCATCATTTTTATCCATTTGGCGAGATTTTCATTAATTTGGCAACATTTAAAAAAAGTCGCCAAGTTGGCGACATTCCGCCAAATTCGTCGCCAAAATCTCGCCAAGAGTTATGCACTAAGAAAAAAGTTATTCTTACAGCAGATAAATGACTATTGGCGTTCTAATACAAAAGTATTATTCAAAGTATATTTTTTCATGAATGGAACGAGCTAGATCCATGAGAATGATGTCACTCAATTTATCGCATGGTATTACATATGAAAAGTGAACATGTTTCTCAATAGGAATTTTTTTTTTTTATGTGACTTTTTCATAATTTTTTTGAAAAATGTAAAATATCTCGAGAACGGTTCATGTTAGCGTTCTAAAATTTATGCCAATCGTTTTCTAATGAAAAATTACATAAGAAATGTCTATTTGCGTAACTTTATTAGCGGTTTTGATTTTTTTAACGATTTTTTCAAAATTTCATTCGATAATTTAGGGGGGTTCTGATCATTCGATCACGTATAAAAACAATATGCTTCCAGTGTTTACGGATTGTGATTTTTGTACCAAATTTGGTTCGAATCGGTCCATTCGTTCGTCAGTTATCGTCTCCACAGACTCACTGACACACACACACATACTTTCACACACACACACACACACACACACACACACACACATACACACACACAGACATCACTTCAAAAATGTTTGATTCGTGATCAGGGATGCTTGAAACGTGCTCTCCCGTCGAAAACTCGAATTCGAATTTTCGACCCCGTCACAATACTTTCCTTATACATTATGTATATAAGGAAAGTAAAAATCTGATGTGGGCAACACATGACTTTCCTTATATAATGTAATAAATTTACTACTTTTACAGTAAAAAAAAAATCTGATGTGGGCAACACATGACTTTCCTTATATAATGTAATGAACTTACTGCTTTTACAGTAAAAAAAATAGGTTTTTCTTATAGTAAATATATTCTTTCCAAGATATTAAATTTTCGACAAATAGTCGTCATTTTCATTGATTTAGCGTCATTTTCATCCATCTGACGAGATTTTCGTTAATTTGGCAACATTTTAAAAAGTCGCCAAGTTGGCGACATTCCGCCAAATTCGTCGCCAAGCGTTATGGCCGAAGAAATAAGTTATTCTTACAACAGACAAATGACTATTGGCGTTCAAATACAAACGTATTACTCAAAGTATCTTTTTTCGGGAATGGAACAAGCTAAATTCACGAGAATTATGTCACCCAATTTATCGTATGGTATTACATATGAAAAATGAACATGTTTCTCAATAGGAAATATTTTTTTTTATTTTATATGACTGTTTGATATTTTTTTTCAAAAATATGCAATATCTCGAGAACGGTTCATGTTAGCGTTCTAAAATTTATGCCAATCGTTTTCTAATGAAAAATTACATAAGAAATGTCTATTTGCGTAACTTTATTAGTGGTTTTGATTTTTTGACGATTTTTTCAAAATTTTATTCGAAAATTTAGGAGGGTTCTAAACATTCGATTGCGTATAAAAACAATAGGCTTCCAGTGTTTACGGATTGTGATTTTTGTACCAAATTTGAATCGGTCCATTTGTTCGTCAGTTATCGTCTCCAGAGACTCACTGACACACACACACACACATACTTTCACACACACACACACACAGACATCACTTCAAAAATGCTTGATTCGTGATCAGGGATGCTTGAAGCGTGCTCTCCCGTTGAAAACTCGAATTCGAATTTTCGACCCCGTCACATTACTTTTCTTATAAATTATGTATATAAGGAAAGTAAAAATGGAAAACTGCAAGCCATTGTGTCAGGCAGGCTGTTCTAGTGAAATGAAAACAAGTTTTAAAAAAATTCTCAATGATTAATCCCTGGATCATTATATTTACAATAAATAAAGAATACAAAATGTCACGCAAATATTTTGTTATCAAGTATACCAAACATCATCTGACATTTTAATTTCATGAAGATGATTCAAATGTTAGGATAAGCTGCTCATTCAAAATATTCTTCTGATTCACTCTGCCTTGGAACTCATACTGGGATTTGTTAAGGCAAAACTGTGAAAAAGAAAATCTGATGTGGGCAACACATGACTTTCCTTATATAATGCAATGAATTTACTACTTTTACAGTTAAAAAAATGTTATTCTTATAGTAGATACTTATATTCTTTCCCAGATATTGAATTTTCTTCAATTAGTTGTAATTTTGATTGATTTAGCGTCATTTTTATCCATTTGGCGAGATTTTTATTAATTTGGCAACAATTAAAAAAGTTGCCAAGTTGGCGACATCTCGCCAAAATTCGTCGCGAAAATCTCGCCAAGTATTATGGACGAAGAAATAAGTTATTCTTACAGCAGATAAATAACTATTGGCGTTCAAATACAAAAGTATTACTCAAAGTATCTTTTTTCATGACTGGAACGAGCTAGATCCACGAGAATGTTGTCACCCAATTTATCGCATGGTGTTACACATGAAAAGTAAACATGGTTCTCAATAGGAAATTTTTTTTTTATTTTATGACTTTTTGATAATTTTTTTGAAAAATGTGCAATATCTCGAGAACGGTTCATGTTAGCGTTCTAAAATTTATGTCAATCGTTTTCTAATGAAAAATTACATAAGAAATGTCTATTTGCGTAACTTTATTAGCGGTTTTGATTTTTTGACGAATTTTTCAAAATTTCACTCAAAAATTTAGGGGGGTTCTGAACATTCGATTGCGTATAAAAACAATAGGCTTTCAGTGTTTATGGATTGTGATTTTTGTACCAAATTTTGTTCGAATCGGCCCATTCGTTCGTCAGTTATCGTCTCCACAGACTCACTGACACACACACACATACTTTCACACACACACACACACACACACACACACACACACATGCACACACACAGACATCACTTCAAAAATGTTTGATTCGTGATCAGGGATGCTTGAAACGTGCTCTCCCGTCGAAAACTCGAATTCGAATTTTCGACCCCGTCACAATACTTTCCTTATACATTATGTATATAAGGAAAGTAAAAATCTGATGTGGGCAACACATGACTTTCCTTATATAATGTAATAAATTTACTACTTTTACAGTAAAAAAAAAATCTGATGTGGGCAACACATGACTTTCCTTATATAATGAAATGAACTTACTGCTTTTACAGTAAAAAAAATAGGTTTTTCTTATAGTAAATATATTCTTTCCAAGATATTAAATTTTCGACAAATAGTCGTCATTTTCATTGATTTAGCGTCATTTTCATCCATCTGACGAGATTTTCGTTAATTTGGCAACATTTTAAAAAGTCGCCAAGTTGGCGACATTCCGCCAAATTCGTCGCCAAGCGTTATGGCCGAAGAAATAAGTTATTCTTACAACAGACAAATGACTATTGGCGTTCAAATACAAACGTATTACTCAAAGTATCTTTTTTCGGGAATGGAACAAGCTAAATTCACGAGAATTATGTCACCCAATTTATCGTATGGTATTACATATGAAAAATGAACATGTTTCTCAATAGGAAATATTTTTTTTTATTTTATATGACTGTTTGATATTTTTTTTCAAAAATATGCAATATCTCGAGAACGGTTCATGTTAGCGTTCTAAAATTTATGCCAATCGTTTTCTAATGAAAAATTACATAAGAAATGTCTATTTGCGTAACTTTATTAGTGGTTTTGATTTTTTGACGATTTTTTCAAAATTTTATTCGAAAATTTAGGAGGGTTCTAAACATTCGATTGCGTATAAAAACAATAGGCTTCCAGTGTTTACGGATTGTGATTTTTGTACCAAATTTGAATCGGTCCATTTGTTCGTCAGTTATCGTCTCCAGAGACTCACTGACACACACACACACACATACTTTCACACACACACACACACAGACATCACTTCAAAAATGCTTGATTCGTGATCAGGGATGCTTGAAGCGTGCTCTCCCGTTGAAAACTCGAATTCGAATTTTCGACCCCGTCACATTACTTTTCTTATAAATTATGTATATAAGGAAAGTAAAAATGGAAAACTGCAAGCCATTGTGTCAGGCAGGCTGTTCTAGTGAAATGAAAACAAGTTTTAAAAAAATTCTCAATGATTAATCCCTGGATCATTATATTTACAATAAATAAAGAATACAAAATGTCACGCAAATATTTTGTTATCAAGTATACCAAACATCATCTGACATTTTAATTTCATGAAGATGATTCAAATGTTAGGATAAGCTGCTCATTCAAAATATTCTTCTGATTCACTCTGCCTTGGAACTCATACTGGGATTTGTTAAGGCAAAACTGTGAAAAAGAAAATCTGATGTGGGCAACACATGACTTTCCTTATATAATGCAATGAATTTACTACTTTTACAGTTAAAAAAATGTTATTCTTATAGTAGATACTTATATTCTTTCCCAGATATTGAATTTTCTTCAATTAGTTGTAATTTTGATTGATTTAGCGTCATTTTTATCCATTTGGCGAGATTTTTATTAATTTGGCAACAATTAAAAAAGTTGCCAAGTTGGCGACATCTCGCCAAAATTCGTCGCGAAAATCTCGCCAAGTATTATGGACGAAGAAATAAGTTATTCTTACAGCAGATAAATAACTATTGGCGTTCAAATACAAAAGTATTACTCAAAGTATCTTTTTTCATGACTGGAACGAGCTAGATCCACGAGAATGTTGTCACCCAATTTATCGCATGGTGTTACACATGAAAAGTAAACATGGTTCTCAATAGGAAATTTTTTTTTTATTTTATGACTTTTTGATAATTTTTTTGAAAAATGTGCAATATCTCGAGAACGGTTCATGTTAGCGTTCTAAAATTTATGTCAATCGTTTTCTAATGAAAAATTACATAAGAAATGTCTATTTGCGTAACTTTATTAGCGGTTTTGATTTTTTGACGAATTTTTCAAAATTTCACTCAAAAATTTAGGGGGGTTCTGAACATTCGATTGCGTATAAAAACAATAGGCTTTCAGTGTTTATGGATTGTGATTTTTGTACCAAATTTTGTTCGAATCGGCCCATTCGTTCGTCAGTTATCGTCTCCACAGACTCACTGACACACACACACATACTTTCACACACACACACACACACACACACACACACACACATACACACACACAGACATCACTTCAAAAATGTTTGATTCGTGATCAGGGATGCTTGAAACGTGCTCTCCCGTCGAAAACTCGAATTCGAATTTTCGACCCCGTCACAATACTTTCCTTATACATTATGTATATAAGGAAAGTAAAAATCTGATGTGGGCAACACATGACTTTCCTTATATAATGTAATAAATTTACTACTTTTACAGTAAAAAAAAAATCTGATGTGGGCAACACATGACTTTCCTTATATAATGAAATGAACTTACTGCTTTTACAGTAAAAAAAATAGGTTTTTCTTATAGTAAATATATTCTTTCCAAGATATTAAATTTTCGACAAATAGTCGTCATTTTCATTGATTTAGCGTCATTTTCATCCATCTGACGAGATTTTCGTTAATTTGGCAACATTTTAAAAAGTCGCCAAGTTGGCGACATTCCGCCAAATTCGTCGCCAAGCGTTATGGCCGAAGAAATAAGTTATTCTTACAACAGACAAATGACTATTGGCGTTCAAATACAAACGTATTACTCAAAGTATCTTTTTTCGGGAATGGAACAAGCTAAATTCACGAGAATTATGTCACCCAATTTATCGTATGGTATTACATATGAAAAATGAACATGTTTCTCAATAGGAAATATTTTTTTTTATTTTATATGACTGTTTGATATTTTTTTTCAAAAATATGCAATATCTCGAGAACGGTTCATGTTAGCGTTCTAAAATTTATGCCAATCGTTTTCTAATGAAAAATTACATAAGAAATGTCTATTTGCGTAACTTTATTAGTGGTTTTGATTTTTTGACGATTTTTTCAAAATTTTATTCGAAAATTTAGGAGGGTTCTAAACATTCGATTGCGTATAAAAACAATAGGCTTCCAGTGTTTACGGATTGTGATTTTTGTACCAAATTTGAATCGGTCCATTTGTTCGTCAGTTATCGTCTCCAGAGACTCACTGACACACACACACACACATACTTTCACACACACACACACACAGACATCACTTCAAAAATGCTTGATTCGTGATCAGGGATGCTTGAAGCGTGCTCTCCCGTTGAAAACTCGAATTCGAATTTTCGACCCCGTCACAATACTTTTCTTATAAATTATGTATATAAGGAAAGTAAAAATGGAAAACTGCAAGCCATTGTGTCAGGCAGGCTGTTCTAGTGAAATGAAAACAAGTTTTAAAAAAATTCTCAATGATTAATCCCTGGATCATTATATTTACAATAAATAAAGAATACAAAATGTCACGCAAATATTTTGTTATCAAGTATACCAAACATCATCTGACATTTTAATTTCATGAAGATGATTCAAATGTTAGGATAAGCTGCTCATTCAAAATATTCTTCTGATTCACTCTGCCTTGGAACTCATACTGGGATTTGTTAAGGCAAAACTGTGAAAAAGAAAATCTGATGTGGGCAACACATGACTTTCCTTATATAATGCAATGAATTTACTACTTTTACAGTTAAAAAAATGTTATTCTTATAGTAGATACTTATATTCTTTCCCAGATATTGAATTTTCTTCAATTAGTTGTAATTTTGATTGATTTAGCGTCATTTTTATCCATTTGGCGAGATTTTTATTAATTTGGCAACAATTAAAAAAGTTGCCAAGTTGGCGACATCTCGCCAAAATTCGTCGCGAAAATCTCGCCAAGTATTATGGACGAAGAAATAAGTTATTCTTACAGCAGATAAATAACTATTGGCGTTCAAATACAAAAGTATTACTCAAAGTATCTTTTTTCATGACTGGAACGAGCTAGATCCACGAGAATGTTGTCACCCAATTTATCGCATGGTGTTACACATGAAAAGTAAACATGGTTCTCAATAGGAAATTTTTTTTTTATTTTATGACTTTTTGATAATTTTTTTGAAAAATGTGCAATATCTCGAGAACGGTTCATGTTAGCGTTCTAAAATTTATGTCAATCGTTTTCTAATGAAAAATTACATAAGAAATGTCTATTTGCGTAACTTTATTAGCGGTTTTGATTTTTTGACGAATTTTTCAAAATTTCACTCAAAAATTTAGGGGGGTTCTGAACATTCGATTGCGTATAAAAACAATAGGCTTTCAGTGTTTATGGATTGTGATTTTTGTACCAAATTTTGTTCGAATCGGCCCATTCGTTCGTCAGTTATCGTCTCCACAGACTCACTGACACACACACACATACTTTCACACACACACACACACACACACACACACACACACATACACACACACAGACATCACTTCAAAAATGTTTGATTCGTGATCAGGGATGCTTGAAACGTGCTCTCCCGTCGAAAACTCGAATTCGAATTTTCGACCCCGTCACAATACTTTCCTTATACATTATGTATATAAGGAAAGTAAAAATCTGATGTGGGCAACACATGACTTTCCTTATATAATGTAATAAATTTACTACTTTTACAGTAAAAAAAAAATCTGATGTGGGCAACACATGACTTTCCTTATATAATGTAATGAACTTACTGCTTTTACAGTAAAAAAAATAGGTTTTTCTTATAGTAAATATATTCTTTCCAAGATATTAAATTTTCGACAATTAGTCGTCATTTTCATTGATTTAGCGTCATTTTCATCCATCTGACGAGATTTTCGTTAATTTGGCAACATTTTAAAAAGTCGCCAAGTTGGCGACATTCCGCCAAATTCGTCGCCAAGCGTTATGGACGAAGAAATAAGTTATTCTTACAACAGACAAATGACTATTGGCGTTCAAATACAAACGTATTACTCAAAGTATCTTTTTTCGGGAATGGAACAAGCTAAATTCACGAGAATTATGTCACCCAATTTATCGTATGGTATTACATATGAAAAATGAACATGTTTCTCAATAGGAAATATTTTT
This sequence comes from Amaurobius ferox, assembly GCA_951213105.1. Taxonomy (NCBI): domain Eukaryota; kingdom Metazoa; phylum Arthropoda; class Arachnida; order Araneae; family Amaurobiidae; genus Amaurobius; species Amaurobius ferox. The sequence goes on from OX578138.1 coordinate 43,881,974, forward strand.
TTTTTATTTTATATGACTGTTTGATATTTTTTTTCAAAAATATGCAATATCTCGAGAACGGTTCATGTTAGCATTCTAAAATTTATGCCAATCGTTTTCTAATGAAAAATTACATAAGAAATGTCTATTTGCGTAACTTTATTAGTGGTTTTGATTTTTTGACGATTTTTTCAAAATTTCATTCGAAAATTTAGGAGGGTTCTAAACATTCGATTGCGTATAAAAACAATAGGCTTCCAGTGTTTACGGATTGTGATTTTTGTACCAAATTTGGTTCGAATCGGTCCATTTGTTCGTCAGTTATCGTCTCCAGAGACTCACTGACACACACACACACACATACTTTCACACACACACACACACAGACATCACTTCAAAAATGCTTGATTCGTGATCAGGGATGCTTGAAGCGTGCTCTCCCGTTGAAAACTCGAATTCGAATTTTCGACCCCGTCACAATACTTTTCTTATAAATTATGTATATAAGGAAAGTAAAAATGGAAAACTGCAAGCCATTGTGTCAGGCAGGCTGTTCTGGTGAAATGAAAACAAGTTTTAAAAAAATTCTCAATGATTAATCCCTGGAACATTATATTTACAATAAATAAAGAATACAAAATGTCACGCAAATATTTTGTTATCAAGTATACCAAACATCATCTGACATTTTAATTTCATGAAGATGATTCAAATGTTAGGATAAGCTGCTCATTCAAAATATTCTTCTGATTCACTCTGCCTTGGAACTCATACTGGGATTTGTTAAGGCAAAGCTGTGAAAAAGAAATCTGATGTGGGCAACACATGACTTTCCTTATATAATGCAATGAATTTACTACTTTTACAGTTAAAAAAATGTTATTCTTATAGTAGATACTTATATTCTTTCCCAGATATTGAATTTTCTTCAATTAGTTGTAATTTTGATTGATTTAGCGTCATTTTTATCCATTTGGCGAGATTTTTATTAATTTGGCAACAATTAAAAAAGTTGCCAAGTTGGCGACATCTCGCCAAAATTCGTCGCGAAAATCTCGCCAAGTATTATGGACGAAGAAATAAGTTATTCTTACAGCAGATAAATAACTATTGGCGTTCAAATACAAAAGTATTACTCAAAGTATCTTTTTCATGACTGGAAGGAGCTAGATCCACGAGAATGTTGTCACCCAATTTATCGCATGGTGTTACACATGAAAAGTAAACATGGTTCTCAATAGGAAATTTTTTTTTATTTTATGACTTTTTGATAATTTTTTTGAAAAATGTGCAATATCTCGAGAACGGTTCATGTTAGCGTTCTAAAATTTATGTCAATCGTTTTCTAATGAAAAATTACATAAGAAATGTCTATTTGCGCAACTTAATTAGCGGTTTTAATTTTTTGACGATTTTTTCAAAATTTCACGCGAAAATTTAAGGGGGTTCTGAATATTCGATTGCGGATAAAAACAATAGGCTTTCAGTGTTTATGGATTGTGATTTTTGTACCAAATTTCGTTTGAATCGGTCATTCGTTCGTCAGTTATCGTCTCCACAGACTCACTGACACACACACACACACACACACACACACAGACATCACTTCAAAAATGTTTGATTCGTGATCAGGGATGCTTGAAACGTGCTCTTCTGTCGAAAACTCGAATTCAAATTTTCGACCCCGTCACAATACTTTCCTTGTAAAAAACCTAAATTTCGGGGAGGGGTGGAATTCCGCCTTTCCTGGTTACGTTCCTGATCTGTTCTGATGGGCTTCTTTTGTCGAGTTTCATAACAAAAGTCGAGACAAATTTTGCGGATATACGTATACATGTTGACTGTGGCGTATTTTGAAATTAAATTTGGGGATGAGGGGGGGGGGGGGGTTCAGTTTTAAATATCAATCTCAAGGGGCCCAAGTTAGAAGTCTGCTCGGGCCTGGCCCGTGGGCTTGGGCCCGACCTGGTCCTTGAACTTAGGCCCGACTTTGACCGCGGGCCGGACTTAGGACACGTTTTATTAAATTCGGGTCGGGTTTGGCGAGTCAAAATAAACAAGAAAGATCAAGCATGCATAAAGCATTAATTATGAAACACTTTCACAAAAATGCTGACTTAAACCACTTTTCGATGCATCGATATGGATTCTCAGAGGAGAAAAATCATGTCAGCAGGTCGCGTTTCAGGGGTCAAACACAAATTACGAAAGAAAACAATGATTACATAAATACATCTTTCAAACACATCTTTTAAACTCAAAAACATTGTAATTGCGTTGTCACAGGATATAGATGCACAGAAAATAGGCAAAAATAAAACGGTTTTAGGACGGATGCAACACTAGATATAAATTTAAAAGAACTTTAAAAGTCACGATTTTGACACAAGATGGATGCCATATTTTATTTTGATGTAGGTCACGTGATCTCTTCATATAATATGGGTGTAATTATTATTTTAATTTTTATTTTAAAAACTACCGAACATATTTTGCTGAAATTTTTTTTATATATTTTATGGGATAATTTGAATAATTCCTAGCAATCTCGAAGGAATTTGTGAATTTTAACTTCGCTTAAAAAATATTTGAAAAATTAGGTCTCACATGGTGCAATGTAGTTCACTTTTTCAACCCGGATTCAATCCAAAACTATAATTGGATGATATTATTCATTTACATTCCTATATGTCCGACAGACCGTCTTAACAACATACTAAAATTTCATTTTGATTAAGTCATTTTCACGGCAGTTATCGTGCTGACAGACAGAATGAATGAACAAAGTCATAAACACTTTTCAACTATGTTGGAAAGTATTAAAAAGCATTAAAAACATGAAAATGCATTTTAGCCAGCTTTCGGACTTTAGCCATAAACATACAGCAAAAGGTACAAATATACATATACACACTAACATATATATACATCCAAGCATTAACATACATACACACAGTTATCACCTCCTGAATAACCTTCAATGGACAATTCCGGCCTCTTTTTTTAACACTTTACAACAAAGTTGAAAAGTGTTTATGACTTTGTTCATTCTGTCTGTCTGTCTGTCTGTCTGTCCGTTAGCACGATAACTGCCGTAAAAATGACTTAATCAAAATGAAATTTTAGTATGTTGTTCAGACGGTCTGTAGAACCTATGGGAATATAAATGAATAATATCACCCAATTAGTTTTGGATTGAACCCGGGTCGAAAAAATGAAATACATTGAGCCCTATGGGACCTAATTTTTCAAACATTTTTTAAGCGGATTTGAAATTCACAAATTGCTTCGAAAATTTTAAGTAATATTCAAATTGTTCCATAAAATATATAAAAAAAAAATTCAGCGAAATATATTCAGTAGTTTTTTAAATAAAAATTTAAATAATAATTACACCTCTTATATGAAACGATCACGTGACCATGATATGAAACAATCACATGACCCACTTCAAAATGATATATGGCATCCATCTTGTTTCAAAATCCTGATTTTTTTAAGTTCTTTTTAATTCATATTGAGTGTTGTATCCGTCCTAAAACTACTTTATTTTTGCTTAAATTCTGTGTATCTACATACTGAAACAACGCAATGACAATATATTTGAGTTTAAATGCTCATCTAAATTTGATTATTTCTACAACTAAGCCTATTTTTCACCTATGTAAAATGTAAACAGCAAAATATATAGAATGAGTTGTATTAGAATTCCTGTATTTTTTTAACACAAAATAATTTAGTCCATGGAATCTGCATGGCTGATATGAATGAAATATTAATTGATTTCATAAAGAGAAGGACGATTTTTTTCGATGAAGTTTCAAGCATAGAGTTTAATTTTTTGTAGCTCCATGGTCTTAAACAAAATGTTTAAATAAAATAAATTATTATAGTATTGTGATGAATGAAATAAATGGGAGAAAGTTATGAATGAAATGCTGCTTTTATAGAGAGATCCATGCGTGTTATTTTTTCTATGGCGTCATTTGAATTAATTTCAGTTGTTTTCGAAGAAGTTTTCAAATATAATAAATTATCGTAGTATTATGATAATTCTAAAACTATTACCGAGGAATGTATAACATTTTAGAGATGTTTAAACCAGGCAATTTATATTTCAATGCCGTCATTTGAATGAAGTTCATTTTTTTCGATGAAGGTTTAAGTTTTCAAATATAATAAATTAATGCAGTTTTGTGATAAGTTTCAAAATATTACCGAGGAATGTATTGCATTTTAGACTTGTTTAAATAAAATTGCATTGAAGTTGGAAAGTGTTTCATAATCAATGCTTTAAGCATGATTGATCTTTCTTGTTTATTTTTCTATTCGATTCGAAATGTTTCAAAACGGACAAAAGTACAAAAATTTTTATTCTCCGAGCTGTATTTCATGTTTTATTAACAGTCAAAGTTTGCCTTTCTGACTGTGTCGGGAAAACGGTCGATTTTGGCGCGTACAGAATGTGACGTCACCAGGTTCGTCCGCGGTTCCCGTCTTTGGAGAATTGGTGCATTAGTTTGGTTACATTCGTAAAGTTCCGATAATTATAATTGTTTCTTCCGTACCAAACTTCCGAATAGTTATAAGTATTATATCGCTCCAATGTGCCCGACTACTAGTTTTACATCTTCAGATAAAATATTTATATCTGTGAAAAAAAATTTTTTTCGTGAAAAATTATGTGAAGCGCAGGAAACCAGATTGTAAACAAAATTCACGACTGTCATTAAAGAGTGTTCATTACGTATGTTATGATAATAAATCAGTGACTGTATAATACACTTTTCAAAGCCATTTTCTGAGAAGTTATTTCTTTATGATTTAATAAAATTTGAAAATCCACTACTGGTGTCCACTATTGGTTCGGCACTCTATTTTTACTTTCCCTGCAATACATGGTAATGTATAGGGAAAGTATTGGAATCATGTCGAAAATCGCAACTCGAGTTTTCGACGGATCTACAGACCTCTAGAATACGAAAAAACTATTTTTAGCGTGACGTCTGTGTGTGTGTCTGTCTGTGTGTGTGTCTGTCTGTCTGTCTGTGCAGATTTTGTATCCACTCTAACTAAAAAACTAATTGACCGAATTTCATTAAATTTGGTAGGTAAGTCACTTGTGCACGAATCTGGTGCTGATTAGTTTTGGGTATGACTCGGGTTAAAAGAACCCGCCTTTTTTTGCGAAATGGCCCGCAAAAGCTTGTATCCACTCTAACTAAAAAACTAATGGACCGAATTTCACAAAATTTGGTAGATAAGTCGCTTGTAGGCCACCCTGGTGCTGATTAGATTTTGGTATAATTCGAAAAAAAAAATAACCTGCCTTGTTTTGCAAAATGGCCCGCAAAAATCATCAAAATCTAAACTTAAGTACTACGTATGCTCAAATATAGCCATTAAATGCTTGTTTAATACGTAATTTTTAGCGAAGAAAAGAATAAGACCAACCCCATTACACTAGGACTAGCCGTTCCCGAGATATTTTAGTTTTTCGTATTTTTCCTACACCATTTTTGAAAATAAGTCCAGTTTTCAAATGAGAACGAAAATTGAATTAAAAATTAATTAAATTTAATTTAAATAAATAGAACGTGAATATAAGTCTGCAGGGAAAGTCATGTGCTGCCCACATCAGATTTTTAGTTTTGCTATTACGAATGAATTTAAAGCCAGATTCAAAGTGGATTATTGACTTTGTACCCGGTTTAGTGTGTGATGTTCGCAGTTAGTTTAGTGAATATAAAAAATTCCTTGCATAAACTTTTTTTATATCTGTATATACTGCAGTGAGCAGTTGCAATTTTGTATTATCATTAAGTACATGTGCTTTTGAAAAGTTATAAAATAGATTTTATCTAAAAAAATGAATCACAAATTTAAAACACTGCACAAAAGGAATCAGAAATTAAATGGAAAATAATTTAAAATTCCTTCACCTATTCAGAATTATAAATGATTTACTGTTTATTATAGGTTTTAAAATATAATATTATAAGAAACAATTTAAAACTGCTTTTAATTTAAAAATAAATTATTAGATATTATACTTAGAATCCTCACAAATCATATAAATATAATAAAAAATATATGCATAAAAATAGATATACATATAGACATAAATACATAAATATGATTTTCAATTCCCAGAAAAAATACACCACTCAATCTAAACTTTCGGTTTAAATTTACTGTATAACAAACTTAACTATAAAAGGCTATTTGCACTCAAAAAATTACGGAGCACATTACAAAAATAAAATATATATATAGTCAGCGGTGGGTCCAGTGGGTCCAGCGGTGGTCCAGTCTGATGGAACCGAAATGGTTTTGCGTAAATAATATTTTGTAAAATAAAGATTCAATTTGTTCGTTTTTTTTTTCGCTTTGTTTCGCTTACAGGCTTTCAAAGTACTACAAATTACTTGCTAACTGCTTATAGCTAGCTAGCTAGCACTTTTTGTTTTCGTCCCAATTTCATCTGGATACTCTGACTCTAGACATGCAATTTTCTCAAAAAATGAAATTTTTTTAACTTGCTTTGCGGTATATATATTAAACTTAACAATATATCTGACGAGATTTTACATTCAAATTAATTTATAAACTTGTCTGGCGGCACATAATTACTTACTGGATTATGTATATTTCCGTGTATTATGTTCATACCTCACCAATCATTAAACATCTTTAGAATTCCCAAGTTTATTTAACCTTATAATTTTTTTTAAACAAAATAAAATATCTCGTCCTTGTGCATCTATATTTCACCAAGGAGTAAGTAAAAACACTGAGCTGCAACAAACGTGATATTTTAAATATTGCAACTTTCCCAACGATTGGAAAATCCAGGTTAAAAACTAAGCTATCGAAATTAGAACCACTCGATCCAAAAACCAATTATATACACTTGCAAGATTTTAAAAGAGCTACAAATTCTTGCTTATTGTTCATAGCCAGCACTTTTAGTTTTTGAGATATAAGCATTACAAACTTGTATAATGAAAATTTTTTAATCTTCTTCGACTTGTCAATACGATTACTCGAAAACTAAGTCACTAAGGTTCAATATATTAGCTTTTTTTTTCTCAAAAAGTAGATTCAGAAACTAAATTTACTAATACATATTTTTGTCGCTTACTATTTATATCTATCTTCTGAAGTTTGAGTGAAAGTAGGAAAAATTAAAAAAAATACTTACTCGGATAGACGCTTTAAGTGTTTTCTAAAAAAGTTCCAAAGTATTAAAATTATTTCATGTATTCATAATCTGGGCCAACGAAACAACAAAAAAATATGTACATTTTTATCTACCACGTTCGGAGAAATTGGCGTCCAAAGTGTTTGCATTTTTCGTAATGCTCCGATTTCCACCACAGATACCTTAAACGTAAATGTAATTCACATAATAGTAATAATAATAATTATTATTATTATTATAAACCTTCAAGAAAAGGGTATCAAGTTTACATCTCGAGTTTCAGCTGTCACAAAATATTTATTATTTCTGAAAGAGAGCGGCGCCATCACAATAAAATCGATCTTAGGCAAATTGTCCGATTGCCCTTTAACAAAACCAGAATCCATGTTTACAATAAAATAAAATAAGGAATACATAATTTAAACTCAAGCAGACCAAGAACAAATGGGTAAAACAATTAAAAACAAATTGTAAACAAAATTAAACGTCAACTACTTGCAAATATCTCAGTAGAAACAGCACATAGTAGAATGAATGTTGCATCACAGGTCGAACAGGCCGTGTGACGTCATAGCCAATCACGAGCCGTTTTGCGTTTGAGTAAATTTTGCGCTTTTTCATTTCTTGATATTTAGATAAATAATTATTTTAAGAGATTTTCGCTTGGATATTTGAAATCAGAAAAAAATCTATATAAAAATCAATTGGTTTTAAGATCTTTAAAAAAAAAAAAAAAATCGGAATTGTCCATTCGACTTCGGGAATCATTGAAACGAGCTCTTGCTCCGAAAACTAGAATTCGAATTTTCGACACCGTCATAATGCTTTTTTCTATTTTTATAATCGAAAATGTTCAAAAAATTTAGGATCTTCCCTTTTAAGAAAATTAATAGTCCTCTGACTTTCTATCAACTTAAATAATCATACCAAATTTCATTCAATTTTCTCAATTTGTTCGAGAGATGTCCTGTTTACACACACACAGAGAGAGAGAGAGAACGGGGGGGGGGGGGGGGGAGGGGGGGAAGAGAGAGAGGGAGGGGAAGAGAGAGAGAGAGAAAGAGATTATTGATAAAATATTAAAATGCTCAATTCTTATTCAGGAATGCTTCTAAACGTCAAATTTAGTCAAATCCGAGGAGTGATTTCTGACCCTTCACAATATTTTCCCTTCATATGTACTATAAAGTGAAAATAAAAAATCTGATGTGGGCAACACATTACCTTCTCTACAGACTCAAATGCATTGCCTCTTTACTTCTTTAATTTAAGTTAATTGCACAAAACAGCACGTATAATTATTTGAAATGACAATGATTTTGCACTTTTAATTCGGTTTTCGTTTTCATTTGATAACTGGGCGTATTTTCAAAGCGGCGTAGTAAAAGTGCGAATAAACTAAAATATCTCGAGAACGGCTAGCCTTCGAGTAATGGGGTTAGTCTATTTCTTTTTATCGTCAAAAATTACATATAAAATGAGCATTCAACTGGCACATTTGACCATACATAGTATTTATTTTAGATTTTAACTATTTTTGTGGGCCATTTTGTAAAAAGGCAGTTTTTTCTTTCTAAATCGTACCAAAACCTAATCAGCACCAAAGTAACCCATAAATAACTTATCTACTAAATTTTGCGAAATGTGATCAATTAGTTTTTAGCAAGAGTGGATACATATGGCTTTTGCGGGCCATTTCACAAAAAAGGGCAGGTTCTTTTATCCCGAATCGTACCAAAATCTAATCAGTAGAGTAACCCACACGTGACTTACATATAAAATTTTGTGAAATTTGGTCAATTAGTTTTTGAGTTAGAGTGGATATATGCATTGCACAGACAGACACGCACAAACACATACACACACTCACACACACACACACACACACACACACACAGGCGTCACGTTAAAAATAATTATTTCGTGTTCTAGTTCCAATACTTTCCCTATACATTACCATGTATTATAGGGAAAGTTAAACAATACAACTTCTTTGCCAGTGTTCCATAAATTGTTATTTCAATTCTCCTCACGAAATGATATAAAACTCATTTTATTATTTACTATTATTTCATTTTTCCCTTTAATTTCATTAATATCCAATTACTTCTCACAGCTAAGCAATTACGGAATTCAATTCCAACACTATATAACACATACGCAAACTCCCAATTCAGCAAAATCACATCAAGAATTTCATTAGGACTGTTTCCTGTTGCCATTGCCACGAAAGAAATAAAATAGATTTCTTCCTACCTGTGTGCTTCTTATAATAAAAGCCTGAAAATCATCCATCACAAAGAAGGGCATGGCGGGGGAAAAATAGCGGCATTATGAAAGTCATGTTTGCTGGACTTCTTTTCATGTTCTTCAATGCGTGTGGTCTAAACTGCCAAGACATATGCCCGATCACGTGCACATTTTCATAAAGTTTGACGATCAGCTTCTCCTATAAAGAGAACACCGGTACGCTAATGTTTCTCCAAAGGTTTAAGCAATGGAATCAAAGGCTCCGGTGGGATTGTGTGAAAGGCGAAACTGTCCCGTGGAAGAATTTTTAGAAGGGTTTCTTTGTTCAAAAGTGGGTTTTAGGGAAGTGGCGATGCCACAAATGCGCAGAGTAAATTGACTTTTCTGTTTAAAACCCCTCGGTGTATACATTTTTGTTGCAGACGACCGTGGTGTGTCGTATCTAAGATCAGTGGCTTATGTGCGACGCTTACAAATACAGGGTTCCTAACAAAGTCCTTAAGCACCCCAATAACTTTGTAAGGTAAGGTCCATGAGCAAGACCTGAGTGGCCGCGGCCCTGAGCACCTAAATTTAGTATGTGTTAAAATATTTTAATCAGAAATAATTATTTATTTAATTATTTGAATAATATAAACTGATAATGTTAGTTTTTATTTTAAATTTTGAAAAGATGTTAATAATTTTAAATATTATACATCTTTTAAAGATTTACTTTTAAATAAAATGTTCTACATGTACAGAAGTGCCCTCAGGACAGTAGGCCTAAACTTCCAAATTTGCTTAGTGATGTGTTTTTTTGCATGTATTTAGTATGCCGTGAGTGTATGGGGTCCCTAATTAACACCAGGCCCTGTGCCCCACATTGGTTTAATCAGACCCTGTACATGAGTGCATACGTTAGAGCTGTGTATAGTAAAGTCACCGTGCTCAATTAGTAAAAGTTATTGCAGCGCCCCTGGTGGATAATTTAGAAAGTTAGGGTAACACACTCGGCAACAGAAAAGAAATAGAAAAAATGTCAATTGAAAAGTAGTGGAGGATTGAGTGTTGAAAGTGTCGAAAGTTGTGAGTTGTGTTGAACTGCCGCTTCAAATGGACTCGCGCATATGAAGTATGCGAGCTGTGGAAGATTTCAAATTAAAACTTAAGTTAACAACCAATTGTGAAATTAGAAATAATAGTATAAAAAATTAATTTCAATATTTGAGAATCCTAATGCAAAAGAGCATGTAAGTTTTTTAGAATTTAAATAGACACTTTAGAATTTAAATAGACACTTTAGAATTTAAATAGAAACTGAAGAACGACGCCCCCAATAACGTTGGACCTCATCGTCATTAAGTTGGCTCTGCATTGCAATGCAATGTCGATGGTGTAACATTTTTTTTATTTTATTTAATCCTCCATTCATCTTATTTTATGTGACACAGCATTTCCACTCCTATTTCGGGAATACGGAGGCATCTTTCTGCACGGCGCAAGCTGATCTTCTCCCAAAAAGCAACGCATTTATCACTTTTCCAACCATCCGTAACAAGACTGGGATCAGAATTTCTCACTACAGCTTCCTTTCAAGTCCCACTTTGCAGTTTCTTTCCCATTTACCAAACATGCGAAAGGGCAAAAATTAAAGGGAAAAAAAAAGATTGCGGTTGCAGACGATACTTTCTTTTACTAAAAGAATTAAAAAAGAAGAAGAATAGTTAAATGTCGCTTTGGTTTTGAAAAAGTACCACGGATCTTCCTCTAGACATAGACAAACGACAGGGCACTTAACAAGCATGTAATGGCGAATCCCATTAGGCAACAGACGTTTCAGAGAAATCGGATATAGGTAGGCAGATCATCCACAACAAACTCTGAAGCTGAGATCTAATTTTAGTTTACGCCACCAGTTCGTGGAATTTTCTGGCTCGGATTGCAATTGGCCGACCGCCTCGTTGCCATTCGCACCATGCATAATTTGATGTATGACTAGGAGATTCGGTGAAAGTTGCTGAACAAAATTAGCATTTTGTACAGCTGTTCGGATCGTTCAAGCGTCAGCAGACTAAATAGCTACGGCATCACATTAATAGGAGGGTTTTGTTTTGGTTTCTTCAGCGAGTTTCGTGAATAGCGGTTAAATTAAGATGCTTAGAAAATTATTTCCGTTTCGAATTCTTAAAACGATTATATCCACGTTTCATATTACAAATGACTTGGATAACTCTTGATTTATGCTGTAGAAATCAATTATTTTTAAATCTTGACAGTAAGGGTAGATATAAATTAGTTTCAATTTTTTTTCTTTTTTTCATTATATGGAACATAGCTACCAGTGCCGAAACGTGATAAAAACATTTGGGAAGACATAAGACCGGGATGCAAAATTACCAAAAAAAAAAATTTCATGCTGTATATTTTAACAAGGTTAACAAAATAGAATAAAATATAATAACTGAATTACAATGAAAACAAATTAATGAAACTTTGCAAGTTTACCTCATTGAAATCCCGGTTTTGTCTCTGTGGAACCGATTTAAAAACATTACACGCGAGAAAACACAATACACGGGAAAAATTTATTTTAATTAATATATAAAAATCAATGAAAACATATAAGAAAATAAATAAACCACTCAGCAAGCTTTACGTTTCACTTGTTAAAAGTTTAATTTATGATTCACGGAAAATATTTCCAAACGTATCAAAAGTTTCAAACCCCCTATAATTTAGCGATTCTCTAAATTAAATTTGCTACTAATTTTTAACACTTTACAACATAGTTGAAAAGTGTTTATGACATTGTTCATTCTGTCTGTCTGTTTGTCTGCCTGTTCGCATTATAACTGCCTTAAAAATGATTTTTTCAAAATGAAATTTTAGTATGTTGTTGAGACAGTCTGCGGGACATATGAGAAAGAATGTAAATGAATAATATCATCTAATTGGTTTTGGATTGAACCTGGGTTGAAAAAATAAAATGCATTAAACCCTATATGGGTATGGGACTTAATTTTTCAAACATTTTTTAAGTTAAAATTCACAAATAAAAGTGCATGAATGAAATACTCACTGCTTTTACAGAGAGCTAGACGATTTATATTTCGATGACGTCATTTGACTAAAGTTTGAATGAAGTTTTAAGCATGGAGTTAGAACGTACTTTTACTTCCATGGTTTTACTTTTCCAAGTAAAATAAATTATTGTAGTTCTGTGATAATTAAAGTAATATCGCCGCTGAACGTATCGTATTTTAGAAATGTTTAAATAAAATTACAGTTGGATAGTGTTTTATAATCAATGCTTTATGCATGATTGATTCTTCTTGTATTTATATTTAGTGTTGCATCCGTCCTAAAATCGCTTTCTTTTTGCACATTATCAGTGTTTCTAAATTCTGTGCTTACGCAATTACAATATTTTTTATTTTAAATGATCACTAAACTTTGATCATTTCTACAACGAAGCCTAATTTTAACGTATGCAAAATGTAAACAAAACAAGAGATTGTAAGATGAATTGTATAAGAATTGCTGAATTTTTTAAAGCAAAATTATTTAGATGGAGTCTGGAATATAAACGATATGAATGGAATATTCATTGATTTTATTTAGATACAGAAGCAAGCGATTTTATAGCATTAACTTTTATGATGAAGTTTTAAGTTTCCAATTATTGTACTATGATAATTTTAAACATATCACCGCTGAATGTATTGCATTTTAGAGATGTTTAAATAAAATTGCATTTCAGTTGGAAAGTGTTTCATAATCAATGCTTTATGCATAATTAATCTTTCTTGTTTATATTTCTCTCCATAGACCTATAAGCCAATAAACACTATATGAAACGATTAAGGAAACGAAGTGGTTACAGTGAAATCGCGGCGTTTGGACCCGGATTACGGAAGTTAACCGATGGAAGGTGCACTCGCATTCCCTTTCATTTTCATTTCCAATGCAACATTTTCTGAAGGGAAAAACATATCTAGTGTATCTTTTCTGAATGCAGGGGCGTAACTAGGAAATTTTATCTGGGGGGGGGACAACGGGGGAGCTAGAAGAATAGGAGGGAGCACAAATTTTGACTTTTTTTTACATGTATGGTCGATATATTATAGCAGCGGTATTAAAAGTGGGGTTTCCCTTGGAGTTCAGTGATAATATTCCAGAGGTTCCGAGACGGGAGTGTTTCGTATAAATTTCCTTCAGATAAAAGAACCCGTAAAACTTGAATATACAATTTGAACCACAAGTGACTTATTTTTATTTTGGGGTTCAGCCATCAAATTGAATATTAAAAGGGTTCCGCGAAAAAAACAGTTTAAAAATGCTGAATTATAGTAAATAGTACAAAGATTATTCTCAATTTCTGTGATAGTCGGTTACACTTTCATGTAGCAAACATTGTAGATATTGGTTACTGAATTAGTCCTACAAAACTCGAAATTTCTTGAAAACATTTCAACAGGTTATTCTGAAACCACAATCGTTACACTCATGCTATAGTGTGCATCAATATATTTAAGTACACTATATTGTGCTCAAAACATTACATTAGGAAAAATCGTCTGTTTTGGTGCATTTTTAACACTTTACAACAAAGTTGAAAAGTGTTTATGACTTTGTTCATTCTGTCTGTCTGTCTGTCTGTCTGTCTGTCTGTCTGTCCGTTAGCACGATAACTGCCGTAAAAATGACTTATTAACACTTTACAACAAAGTTGAAAAGTGTTTATGACTTTGTTCATTCTGTCTGTCTGTCTGTCCGTTAACGCGATAACTACCGTAAAAATGACTTAATCAAAATGAAATTTTAGTATGTTGTTCAGACGGTCTGTAGGACCTATGGGAATATAAATGAATAATATCACCCAATTAGTTTTGGATTGAACCCGGGTTGAAAAAATGAAATACATTGAGCCCTATGGGACCTAATTTTTCAAACATTTTTTAAGCGGATTTAAAATTCACAAATTGCTTCGAAATTTTTAGGTAATATTCAAATTATTCCATAAAATATATAAAAAAAAATTCAGCGAAATATATTCAGTAGTTTTTTAAAAATTAAAATAATAATAACACCTCTTATATGAAACGATCACGTGACCATGGTATGAAAGTATCACGTGATCCACTTCAAAATGATATATGGCATTCATCTTGTCTCAAAATCGTGATTTTTAAAGTTCTTTTTATTTCATATTGAGTGTTGTATCCGTCCTAAAACCACTTTATTTTGGTTTAAATTCTGTGCATCTACATACTAAATCAACGCAATTACAATATATATGAGTTTAAATGCTCATCCAAATTTAATTATTTCTACAACGAAGCCTATTTTTCACTTATGTAAAATGTAAACAGCAAAATATGTAGGATGAGTTCTATAGGAACTGCTGTATTTTTTTAACGCAAAAGAATTTAGCTCAAGGAATCTGCATAGCTGATATGAAAGAAATATTCATTGACTTTACCGATAGAAGGACGATTTTTTGTGATGAAGTTTTAAGCATAGAGTTAAATTACTTGTAGCTCCATGGTCTTAATTTTTAAATAAAATAAATTATTATAGTATTGTGATGAATGACATGAATGGGAAATTATTTATGAATGAAATTCTGCTTTCTTAGAGAGAGCCAGGCGTGTTATTTTTTCTATGACGTCATTTGAATGAATTTCAGTTGTTTTCGATGAAGTTTTTAAATATAATAAATTATCGTGGTATTATGATAATTCTAAAATTATTATCGAGTAATATATCACATTTTAGAGATGTTTAAACCAGGCAATTTATATTTCAATGCCGTCATTTGAAAGAAGTTCATTTTTTTCGATGAAGGTTTAAGTTTTCAAATATAATAAATCAATGTAGTATTGTGAGAAGTTTTAAGATATTACCGAGGAATGTATTGCATTTTAGACATGTTTAAATAAAATTGCATTGCTGTTGGAAAGTGTTTCATAATCAATGCTTTAAGCATGATTGATCTTTCTTGTTTAATATAACAAAATTTTTCCCTTCCTTTTTATCTGTTATTAAACAATCTTATCACTCAAATGTTTCGGAGTCGCTGGGCAATAGATGCTCCAAGCTGCAAGACGAACCGCCCATAACCTGGTCTGAGGAATGCATACTTATCTTATAATATATAATTAGTAATATATATATAATAAAAAGCAATGTCTGTATGTGTGTCTGTGTGTCTTATACACTAATACACTATAGGCTCAGCAACGGCGCGTCGCAGAGCTACGAAATTTGGAAATCGGAGACCCGGGGGGGGGGGGGGGTGACACGAGAAATCCGATTTTTAAAATTTGAATTATTATTTTTGTTGTTGTTGTTATTTAATGTTTTATGCTATTTCGACCATTTTGTCCCCTTTTTTCTCCACTATCCAGATGTCGTAGAATAAAACAAATCACACGACCGGTAAGAGCAGACAATTGCGAGTAAAAATATATCAATTTCAAATCTCAGGGACAAATTCTAATATTTTTTAAAGATTTTAAAGCAAAAGTCACTTTCGGCTAAAAAAAAACGAACTTTCGTTTTTAAATCCTCGCGTCGGGAAAAGTACCGGCAATTTCGACTAATAATTTACATTTTTAGAATGCTCAAACATCAGGCATTCTTAAAAGCCCAATCTAGTTAAGAAATAATAAAAATAGCTGCAGGATCCGTATTTTAAGAATTTCCGATTTTCAATTTCTCGGCTAACCGGCAAAAGGAGTTTTTCTCCCACAGACTGCCGCGCAGACGCACGGTGTTTCCTTGGAGAGAAAAATAAATAAAAAGGAAGTTATGGAGATTGTGCATCGGGTTAAAATATTACGTTATATTTTAAATGATGGAATTAAGAGCTTAGCATATGGTCATTATAAAATTTAAATGATTGAATTATGGTGGATTGAATTGTGGTGATGTATTGTATACATCGGGTGATGGTAGCAATATACAGAGTGAAATTATTATATTTATATGAAATTATTATATTTATTAGAAAATTACGATATATTTTAAATGAAGAATAAGAGCTTAGCATATGGTCATTTAGAAATTTAAATGATTGAATTATGGTTCTAACATCATTAAACTAAAACAAACTTTGTTAACTCCACGGGGTTATAGCGCCAGCGAGTTTGCCATGGTCAGAATTTTCAAGGGTAGCGAACAGGCTTGTCGCCGAAGGCGACTAGTTAGTAATATATTCGTCATTATTACAGAAATTGTTAAATTGTTGCTAACGTTCCATAGCGCTAATGCAGTTCTCACTCTCTTTTATAATACTTAATTTACTCAATGCATTTTCATAGAACTTTCATTGTAAGTGAGTAAAAAATCACTGTCTAAGGTTCTAATATCACAGACGCGTCTAATAGACTTAAAATAATATGTCTGCCTGCTTCTAAGCTATTTTATACAACATCCAGGTCCGTATCAAGTGGGTTCTAGGGGAATAATTAATTAATCCTTGGCTGTGTATTCGCAGATATGCTATTACACCTGTACCTCTCATTTCAGGGACACAACCAGGAATTTTTTTATCTAGGGGGAGCCAAAAGGCACAAATTTTGACCAATTTTTTACATACATGGATGAAACTTTTTCATTGTGTGTTCCGCGGAACATTTGGGGTTCAGCGGCAGTATTAAAGGGGCTCCGAAACAGGATCGTTTCGTATAAATTATTTTCAAAATTATAAAACCCCGTAAAATATGATTGTATATAATTTGAATAGCAAGCGACTTATTCTTATTTTGGGGTTCAGCCATAAATTGAATATCGAAAAGGTTCCACGACCAAAAAATTTGAAAAACATTGAATTATCGTAAACTGTACATAGCGCTTATTCTCAATTCCTCTGTTAGCCGATTTCACTGTTATGTAGCAAACATTCTAGTTTTTGGTTTCAAAAATAGTCCTATACACAACAAAACCCGAAATTTCTTTAAAACGTTTCAGCAGGTTATTCTGAAACCAAATTAGTCGCACTAACGCTATAGAGTGCATCGATATAATATTTCATAAACTATTTTGTGTTTAAAACATTGCATTAGAAAAAATAGCCACTTTGGCGCATATTTTAATATAACAAGATTTTTCCTCTCCTTTTTATCTGTTATTAAACATTCTTATCACTTAACTGTTTCCAGCCGGCTGGGCATTTAAATTCTGCAGGGCGAGCCGCCTAGCATAGGCTGATATATAATTAGTAACAGTGATCTTATGACATGTAATTCGTAATAGTAATATATTCGTCATTAGTACAGAAATTAATACATTGTTGCTAATGTTCCATAGAGCTACTGTAGATCTCTTTTTTTTTATTAATACTTACATTTTCCGTACTCTTTTCATTATTATTTCGAAATTCGCAAAGAACTGTGATATACACCATACGATTGTTCCCGTCAGTCAGAAGCTATGTTCGTGTTTAAATTTCCCAGAGCATGTTCACTGTACTTTCGTTAGGGGGGAGGTAACCCAGTGGTTAGTGCGCGGGAATTGCACTCGGTAGACCCGGGTTCGATTCCCTCCACTGCCAAAACTGCCTCCGTGTTCACGCGGAGTATGATCACGTTAAACATGTGGGTCCGTAAGTCCTTCCGAGAGGTTGGTGGTAGGGGAAGGATTGTACGGTCCCTGTGGATGCCTCCCCCACTGGGTTCCGGTCTAAATTGGGTGGCTCTTCCCGGCCGTCCAAACAGTTACCTTACGCCTTTCTGATAGGTCGGACGGCCTGGGTCTCAGCAACAACATCAACAACAACTGTACTTTCATTATAGGCGAGTAAGAAATAATAACTGCCTTAGGGTTCTTCAAATAATCTCAGACAATGTTCTTATTCTAGAAAAAAAATCTGATGTGGGGCATCACATGACTTTCCCTGCACACTCAAATTCATTTTCTCTCAATTGCTTTAATAATTCATTAAATCGAGTTTAATTGCACAAAATAACACTGAACTTTCACTTTTAATTTAATTTTTGTTTTTATTTGATAACTATTTATTCGACTATGTAAAAGAAAACTTGGATATTTCTTAAGTCGAGAGCAGAATTGTGCAGTGGTAAAAGAAAGAAGTTCATGAGTCAAGTTAATCAATAGAATCTACATTTATCCATAAATGCATAATCTTACCAAATTACAATGGCGTGCTGCTATAAGCATTTGCAGAGTAGCATATTTACAAGTTGCATAGAGTTGAAGAAATACAAGACGTTCATTTTGGAAACATCAATATCGA
The DNA here is from genome assembly GCA_951213105.1 of Amaurobius ferox. Taxonomy (NCBI): domain Eukaryota; kingdom Metazoa; phylum Arthropoda; class Arachnida; order Araneae; family Amaurobiidae; genus Amaurobius; species Amaurobius ferox. The sequence continues at coordinate 43,900,648 of OX578138.1, forward strand.
CGGATTTAAATTTACCTTTATATATCGTTCAGCTTTCACCTCGTGCAGGTCATATATTAGAACACGGACAAAACCTTTCCTGATACATTACAGTTGAATCTTTAGAACTATGAACGGTCGATATCATTTAAGGTTAAAAGAATAAAAGTCATCGGTGTTTAACTTGTGACAAAAATCGTTAGTCGCAGACAAATACATCTGAATAGGAACTTTCAATCCTTCAAAACCATCATCGTCTAATGCTTAGACATTTTATCAGAAGACCGTCATACAAGATCGAACGATTGATCTACAGAATACCAGTAACACAGATCTTTGATACAGATCATCTTGATCATCTACTGATCATACAGAATACTGATCATACTGATTTTTCCAAAGTGAACTTCTTATATACATTGGGATGGGTACCTACCGGAATACTATGTCATCCGGGGTCCGCCCCAAAATATGTAAATGAGTTTGTGCACGCGTCGGATATTCAATTTAAATGAAGTCTTCTGCTGAAAGAACTCCGTGAGTCACTCCCGAGAACGAAGTATGTGGTTCAAAAATAAAATTGAGTTTCTGAACACCGTTCAGGGGAATGGTGAATCACGGTGTTCTTCCAATTCACATTCTTCCAGCGATCGGTCCCATGATGCAAATCGTTAAATTCAACACATGCACATGTGTACTCAAAAATTTTAATCCAAAAACATTGACAGGTTACTCAATGTCACATTCTCAGTATGTCATTAAATTATAATGATAGATACAATAACAATTAGCTTTAGTTTTTAAAAATACTTCAGTAACAATATTGTTTAAATTTAAGTATACACATAACAAGATATAACATCAAGTATAATCATAATCAAATTTCAATTGTTGTTGTTGTTGTTGTTCGCGTGTCCTAATTAAGGAAAGAAATTTGCGCTGCTTCTGTTTTAGGTCCAAGACCCGGGGCATCCCTACGGTAGAAGTCTCAAATTTCAATTAAGTTTTATATATAATTCCATTAATTTGGAATCACGAAATTTAGGTAGTCTTTAGGTAGGATGACAGCACAGCGTCGAGAATTTTGGTTATCGAAGTACGGAACGGAGATACGATCTGCTTGGATGTTAAGAAGCTCAGTGTACCACATTGTGCCCCATGATTAGTATATTAGGTAGTATTTTGCTCGCTAACCTTGTTCTGCTCGTGCAGATGTAGCAGATGCGGTAGAGTTAGACTTGGAAACTTTGGAAACTTTGTTCGGGTCTGCACAAAATTTACGAAAACGGATCTCCTTAGTAGATTATTTTTTTTTTTACTTTTCCTACAATACATGGTAATGTATAGGGAAAATATTGGACTCATGTTTCAAATCGCAACTCTAGATTTCGAAGGATCTATAATTTTGACACCTCTAGAACACGAAAAAACAATTTTAAGCGTGATGTCTGTGTGTGTGTTTGTCTGTCTGTGCAACGTATGTATCCACTCTAACTAAAAAACTAATTGACCGAATTTTATAACATTTGGTGGCTAAGCCACTTGTGGGTGACCCTGATGCTGATTAGATTTTGGCACCGTTCGGGATAAAAGAAACTACCTTTTTTGCGAAATAGACGGCAAAAATCGTATGTATCCACTCTAGCTAAGATACTAATTGGCCAAATTTCATAAAATTCGATAGAATTCACAGTTGTGGGATACTCTGGTGTTGATTAGATTTTAGTACGATCCGGAAAAGAAGAACCTGCCTGTTTTTCGAAATGGCCTGCAAAAATCGTCAAAATCTAAAATAAAAGACTACGTATGCTTAAATGTATCAATTAAGTGCCTATTTTATACTTAATTTTTGACGAGAAAAAGAATAAGCTCAACCCCATTACTCTAAAACTAACCGTTCTCGAGTTATTTGCATTTCTTCGCATTTTTGGTAGGCCGCCATTGAAAAAATTTCCAGTTGCCAAATAAAAACAAAAAATTGAATGAAAAGTGCAAATTTAGCGTTAATTTGCGTAATTAAACTCAATTTAATGAGTTATTAAAAAATTAAGAGAAAACGAATTTGAGTCTGCAGAGAAAATCATGTCCTGCCCACATCAGACTTTATCCAATTTAAGGGATATTAAAATCGAGTTTCGAGTAAATCGGATTGAAACGAGCTCTTTAAAAAGTGCTGGTAAATAAATTTTGAAATTGAATACGTTCTCTATCAGAAATATTTTTAAATACTTTAATAATGGTATAAAAAAAAAGAAACGTTTATGACACTGTAAGTTCTCACTGAACAGGAGCAAGAATGATGTCAAGGAGCTGTGAGTAGTAGAGGAAGACCAACAACAGTTGAGGTTCTGCTGAGGTTCACCAACAGCAGAGATACTGGGGTACGAATGTGGTACCCAAAGAACTAGAGCTCAAGCACTTGAGCTAGAATCTTGATTGCTTCTCGAAGGTGGTACCATACTTCAACGTGAGGTACATTGCGGTGCTGTTTCTCCCATGTTATAACATAGACGCATCTGATGGTGAGAGGTGTAGCTTCCACACCTCACGCGATTTTTCATGAAGGAGTGATTTCATCAGTTAGATGTGAATTTAAAAATCTGATGTGGGCAGCACATGACTTTCTCTGCAGACTTATATCCACGTTCTCTTTATTTTAATTAAATTTATTTCACTTTTAATTCAATTTTCGTTCTCATTCGGTATCCGGACTTATTTTCAAAGGTGGCGTAGAGAAAATACGAAAAACTAAAATATCTCGAGAACGGCTAGTCCTAATGTAATGGGGTTGGTCTTATTCTTTTCTTCGCTAAAAGTTCGTATTAAACGAGCATTTAATGGATATATTTGAGCATACGTAGTTCTCTAGTTTAGATTTGGACGATTTTTGCGGGCCATTTTGCAAAAAGAGGCAGGTTATTTTTTTCCGAATCTTACCAAAATCTAATCAGCACCAGGGTGACCAACAAATGACTCATCTGCCGAATTTTATGAAATTCGGTCCATTAGTTTTTTAGTCAGAGTGGATACAAGCTTTTGCGGGCCATTTCGCAAAAATAGGCGGGTTCTTTTATCCCGAATCGTACCCAAAACTAATCAGCACCAAACTCGCCCACAAGTGACTTACGTACCAAATTTTGTGAAATTCGGTCCGTTAGTTTTTTAGTTACAGTGTATACAAAATCTGCATAGACAGACAGACACACAGACACACACACAGACGTCACGCTAAAAATGGCTTTTTCGTATTCTAGAGGTCTTGAAACGTGTAGATCCGTCGAAAACTCGAGTTGCGATTTTCGATATGATTTCAATACTTTCCCTATACATTACCATGTATTGCAGGGAAAGTAAAAAGTGTTTTTTTTTTAATGAATGAGTATATAATAAGTATTGCTCAAGGTATTTTAGGGATAATAATTAAATGTATAACATCATTATTTACGTTTTCTTCTCAGTTTTTCATGTATCAGTCAGATAAAAATAAGAAAAGGTGTTTTTTTTATTAATGGGCATATAAGGAGTATTGCTCAAGATATTTTAAGGATAATAATGAAATGCATAATATTATTATTTACGTTTTTCTTTTCATTTTCTCATGAATCAGTCAGATAAGAATAAGAAAAGGTGTTTTCGTTTTAATTAATGTGTAGATCAGAAGTATTGCTTAAGATATTTTAGGAGTAATAATGAAATGTATAATATCAACAATTGTGTTTCTTTTTTCTTTTTCGATGTGTTAACGTTTTTAAAACTAACAAATGTACGTTTCCAACGCTTTAAAAAATTAACGAATGTGAGTTTTCACTTATAAATTTTAGCAAATGTGTGTTTTTTACTTTCAAAAAATCACAGATACGTTTTTTTAAACTTTCAGAATTTAGCAAATGTAACTTTTCAACTTTTTAAAAACCGCGCATGTACTATTTTCTCTATGGGAATTAACATGTGTTTTCACACTTGAACAAATTTTTGACGATTTTTCACAAAAATGTGGTTTTTAGTAATAAAATTTCACAAATGCAAGATTTTACTTGCAAAAAATGTGTTTTGAACTAGGTGAATTGGGCGAATTTCAGTTTCGAACTAGCTGAATTGAGTGAATTTTAGTTTCGAACTAGCTGAATTGAGTGAATTTTAGTTTCGAACTAGCTGAATTGAGTGAATTTTAGTTTCGAACTAGCTGAATTGGGTGAATTTTAGTTTCGAACTAATTGAATTGAGTGAATTTTAGTTTCGAACTAACTGAATTGAGTTAACTTTAGTTTCGAACTAGCTGAATTGAGTGAATTTTAGTTTTGAACTAGCTGAATTTTGAGAATCGAGTGTATCGAGCGAGGATATCATTCCCTTTTAAATTTCGGAAAAACTGCAGAAAATATACTTATTTTTTAAAAAGAATAGTAAATACGTGTTTTAAACTTTTAAAAATGAGGTGAACGTATGTTTTATAATGTTTGAATTTTATTCAGTATATCTTATTTCTTTAAAGAATATTTCTTTAAATCCCGCCATTTTCCAAAATATAGATGTATACCCAGTGTATAACGTGTTTATAATGAGTGAATGAGTGTTTTCAACTACAAAAGGAACCTAACAAATGTAAGTTTTCGAACTTATAAAATTCCGTAAATGTAATTTTCAATGTTTCAAAAATTAATAGTGTATTTTGAAAGGTTGATACTCATATATGCTTTAGAATTCACGACGTTTTAAGGATACAATCTCTTTTAAGAATAGCATGAAGGCAGTGTACAAACCTTCTTCTCCTAATTGATAATGTTCTTAATACTTAGCTCAAGCGGATCAACATCAGCTCCTAGTAATTATTCTTTATAAAAAATCATAAACTTCTACCCCATGGAGGTAGAAACGTGTAAATCATATATTTCCCAAGAGGAAGATCTTTATACCCCTTCAAGGTAAGATCGCACATATACAAGAAGAGAGTACCAAAGGCTTTACGCATGTACAGACATGACTCCAGAGCAAACTAAAACATACATTCAAGGAACTTTAAAGTTTTACGACTAGTTTCAATGACACAAACGCCCATTTCAGTGACTTAAGCAACATCCTCTCAGAACTACAAGGTGTTTCTGAAGTCGTGCAACTCACATTTCGGTTGATATCTCTCATAAATATAAAGACAGATGTTTGAATTTCGCGCTATTTATACATCATATAATGCACAATAGACAGCGTGTCAGAACAGTAGTCATTAGTGTGTAGAGAATTCACATTTATTGCACGAAGAGCCATTGCATTCCGCAAAGGTCGGTGTTTGGTGTGCGATTTCACGGAGCAGAATAATCGGTCCCATTTTCTTTGAGAATACTGTGAACTCTGATGTTTACATTACCATTTTTGAGGAATTTTTTGAGCAGTTAACGGATGAAGAATGCCCGTTTGGATATTTTCAACAAGACGGTGCCACCGCACATACTTCAAGAAAATCCCTTGCAGTCGTTGAATCAGTGTTTTGTGATAGGGTCATTTCACGTGGACTATGGCCATCCAGATCCCCTGATTTAACTGCTTTGAAATATGTATTTCTTCTAATACAGTATTAAATACAACAACGGATCATATATAATAACGACACAATCACGAAAAAGCAATTTCCCATTTTATAAATTTGATAAGGGGATCTGAATGTACATCACTGAGGACTGCAGCTTTGTCTTCAAGTTCCTTGTCTTCAAGTCCAAGTTCAATTACCTTTCCGTGATTGTAGCATTATTATATATGATCTGTTGTTGTATTTAATAGCATATTAGAAAGAATAGACATTTAAAAATCTTCATTGAAAAATAAAAATATTCGGTATAAATTAAATTACGACAACAGATGGCAGTACCAAAAATATTTTGGATTAAAATAAAAAATATATTCTATATTTTATTGAGTATTAAATTTAGTTTTAATATAATCTAAGTATTGAATTTTATCTTTCAGAAAATATTTCGCAACTGTTTAAGTAGAATTTCGGAAAAAAACGTAATCTGAGAAAGTTAACAAAGCGAGGATAGGCCAGAAGATGAATTGACGTTCACCCTTAAAAATATTAAATGTAAAACTTGTAATTAAGAGAGAGAGAGAGAGAGAGAGAGAGAGAGAGAGAGCGTTTTTGTTCAGTTATCTTACTACATATTTAAAAGTAAAAGCGATATCAATAAGTGCATATTTTAGTGAAATATAAGTACAATTATAGCTGAAAATCTCTTGAGACAAATTAACAAGGAAAAGACAAAACTTCTGTTGCCAACTGTTAAAAAAGTTTCCATCACAAAACAATAAAACTTTGAGTGTTAATGTAACAAACCGATTGGTGGTACAAAAATATAATTTTCACTCAACTTATTTTCTATTTTTTGCCTCAACTTATCTCATTGAGTACATGGACGAAACTTATGTCGTTCGTTAGCTCTTTGGAACCCTAACTAACCAGGTTCCCACTAATGGTAGCGACCTAAAATTTGACATGCCGTTTTTTTTTTTTTGTGTGTGTGTGTGTGTGTGTGTGTGTGGTAAGTTTCAATTTTTTAGAGTTTTAACAGTATCGGGTCAACCCGTCTTGGCCCTGCCATTGAATGTCCTCGTTTTTCAAATCTCTGCAAGCCCTTTTAGTTGGGTTCACTGGCAAATAAGTCAGTCGTTGGGTGAAAATTTGTTTGCATTAATGGTCATATGAATAAACATTGTTGTAAGATAGTTAAAAATGAGCCCAATTTTCAACTTAGTTTTCGTTTCTATCTGTATAAATATATATAGGAAATAAATTTTAACATGTGATGATAATAGTGAAGGTGAAAATTTGAGGTAATTATTATTATTATTATTATTACAACCTTATAAAAGGATATGAGGGGAAATTATGATAATTTTATTCTAACTAATCAAATGTTTCTTCTTACTCTGCAAATACATGGTCAACGTGGTTATTCCATTTTCAGTCACTCTGTAAAATCGCTACCAAGAACTTAACATCAGAAGAAAATGGAATACGGGATCCATTTATATAAATATCATCAACGTCTCGAACATATTTTTATAGAACGCATTGAGTTTTTTCAGTATTTAAAGTTAGAAAGTTTGGTCAAACCAGTCTTTAAAATTATGGATTTGAGAATTTACTTGATAGACGAGGGTATAATGCATCAACTAAAAATAAACTTGTATCATCAAAGATTATTTTAGAAACACAAGAAGAAACGGAAAATGTTATTTATATATATCAAGAAAAGGATCGGACCTAAAATTGAGTGCTGTGGGACACTAGTGCGCACACAGTTTCATAAGAGAGTACATTTTGAAATTGGGCGAATTGTTTTCGAATCAAGGTTGCACTGAATAGTGATATTGGAAATTCAGTCGATTTGCGATTGGCAGTATGAGTTGGATTATTCTTTCTGATATTATGATTAAATTAAATTTCCCCTTTTCATTTCAAAATTTCAGATATTCGTATTTGGATAATCGCTCTATAACTGTATATCTAGAAGACAAAAATTTCATATATTCGTATTTGGATAATCGCTCGATTACTTTTTCTAAAGAGCATTATTTCTATTTCTAAAGGCTCCCCGCAGGGATCAGTTATTGCCCCCATTCTTTGGATTATATATTTTAATAATGTTCTTTTACTTAATAACTCCACTCATTATTTACAAGCTTTTGCTGACGATTTGGCAATAGTAAGGTTTGGTGAAACACGTAAGTAGTTAGAAAACACCGGTCCCAGTCCAAAGAGGGGAGGCGGCACAGGAGGAGAGGCCCTCTTTGGGAGGAGGGTCCCTCTTTGGGAGGATGCCTCTTTGGAGTGTCTTCCCTCTTTGGAGTGGACCCTCTCAGAGGGTCTTTAGACCCCCACGATGCCTCTCAGTGCCCCCTCCCCTCTTTTGGAAGTTTGGTGAGGCGGCACAACACCGGATGCCTCTCTTGGGAGGATGCCTCTTTCCTAGTATTGCGAAAGAGGGCAATTGCGAAAGAGGCATGATGACTCATACGGAGTGAGTTTCACTCTTGAGAGGGAATGTCACAATCGCTGACCTGAGGAAGTGGTTTCAAGCGATGTCGCAATCAGCGACTGACCTTTGACCTGAGGAAGAAGTTTCAAGGGATGTCGCAATCGAACAATCTGGAAATGACGTGTCGCGCCTTGGAGCTCCTTAGCACACGTCCTCCCTCTCTGCTGGTCAGCGACAGAGTGAAAGATCTTATCAGCGTGAAGTAGTTAAAGCGCCCTCTGGCGAATTTTGATGAAGTGCTGCCATCTATCGGCATTTTTTTTTTCCAAAAGAAATTAATGTTTCACTTGTCAGGAGCTGGATTCGATCTTGGGTCCAACTGATTAGGAGTCGCGCGTCTTACCATCGTGCCAAAGCACCCGTGCTTTATAGGCAGTTAACTTCGAAGTGTACCTTATCAGTGGAAGTTAGATTATTTTTCAAAGTTCATTCGAATAGCGATGCAAGGGTGCGTTTTAAAACAGAATGCTACAGAGTGAATATAAATATGTATATTATAACACAATGATTTTTTTTTAAAACAAATGTATACACAAACTTTAAAAACACGAATGTAATAATTAGCTTAAATTGTGTTCAGTGGACACGAAACTTGTATTCAGTGAATACTATTCTGAGTGTTGTGTATCTAAAAACAAATGTATACACAAACTTTAAAAACACGAATGTAATAATTAGCTAAAATTGTATTCAGTGGATTTTTTTTTTTTTTAAATAAATCAATACGATTTTTATAATAATAACGAAATGATTTCGAATGTTTAAAAACAAATTGATTACGGATTTCCAATGAACATACAAAAATTGTGTTCAGTGGACACACACAAATTGTGTTCCGTGGACACAAAAATGGTGTTACATGAATACGATTCAACCCTTTATGTGTTGTGTATCTAAAAACAAATGTATACACAAACTTTAAAAACATGAATGTAATACATAGCTGAAATTATGTTTTGTGAACAGGATTCGACCCTTTCAAGTGTTGTGTATCTATAATCAAATGTATACACAAACTTTAAAATAGCGCATTTAATTAAAATGAAGTGAACAAGATTTCACCATTCTAAGTGTGTGTGTGTGATTTTTTAAAAATAAATCTAACTATCAATACGATTTTTATAATAATAACGAAATGATTTCAAATGTTTAAAAATATAATAGATTATGGATGAACATACAAAAATTGTGTTCAGTGGACACACAAAAATTGTGTTCAGTGGACACATAAATTGTGTTCAATGAATAGGATTCAACCCTTTTATGTGTTGTGTATCTAAAAACAAATGTATACATTATATATTTCTAAGTTTTAAAATTTAAACGCATTAGATAAAATTGTGTTAAGTCAACAAGATTGATCCCTTGTAATGGTTTAAAAATTAATGTATTACTACATTGTACTTAGGCATTTTCAAAAAAAAAAAAAATGATGCGACAAGCTACTCGCAATCTGAAAAGAAAGTTTCCATTAGAAAATATGTGTTATTAAGAACTGTTACATATTATATAAGAGAAAAGTGTTAGAAAAAGTGGGAAAATGTTAGTAGAAGAAGAAGAAAAAGTTTGTGTGATTCCAACAGCCCCATGAGGTGTCACACCCTGTCACTACGCTCTTTAAGGGCAGCGTTCCCCACCAGTCTGAAATGTTTTTTTTTTTATTAATTTAAATTGTAATTTTATTTTACAAGTTTCATAAAGAATTTTAATCTTTATTGTTTTTAAAAACATTTTAAAATAAGTAAAGTTAAATTCAGATACTTGTAATTTTACAAGATAAAGTTTTATAAAGAATTTTAAAATAAATCTGAATTTTTAAATTCAGATACTTGTAATTTTACAAGATAAAATTTTATAAAGAATTTTAATCTTTATTGTTTTTTTTTAAAAAACATTTTAAAATAAGTAAAGTTAAATTCAGATACTTGTAATTTTACAAGACAAAGTTTTATAAAGAATTTTAAAATAAATCTGAATTTTTAAATTCAGATACTTGTAATTTTACAAGATAAAGAATTTTAAAATAAATCTGAATTTTTAAACTCAGATGCATGTAATTTTACAAGACAAAGTTTTTAAAAAAATAAATCTGAATTTTTAAATTCAGATACTTGTAATGTTACAAGATAAAGTTTTAAAAATTAAATCTGAATTTTTAAATTCAGAAATTTATATTTTCTACTTTACAAGATAAAGTTTCATAAAGAATTTAAACTTAGCTGTTTTTAAACAGTGAAAAATTAATTTTAAATGTAAAGTAGTACACTTTCAAACTGGCAGGCCTATTTCCCAAACATAAAAATGTTTTAACATAAAAATGTTATATCAGTGGAAATAAAATCTTTCCACTGTACATAGATTTTTTTTTTCTTTTCTTTTTTTTTTTTTTTTTTTTCCAATGCAGTTGGATTTTTTTTTTTAATTTCCATATATATATATATTTTTTTTTTCCATATTTTTTTTTTTTCATTTTTTTTTTTTTTTCAATTTTTACTTTTTTCTTTTTTTTTTTTCCATATCTCTATATCTTGCTTTGGTCTTCATCTTTCTTTCTTTGCTCTTCTCTTTTAATTTTGTGGTGGCCGTAAGCATAAGTATGCACGCCATCGTCCATTATGTAGCGTTTATCATCGTATGGAGAGAGTGACACCTTACACTGTTTTAGAGTGTATAATTTGTGACACTCACTCCCGATGCGATACTGAACGTGACGTGCAACTTTTTTATCAGTAAGACAACTTTTGTACATTTCATGTCTCAGTTGCTTACTGATAACTGATCGGGAGACCCCCTTTGCTGTCTTTTTTGTACCACTAACTGCCAGTAGTGAGTACATTTTAGACCTGAGCCCCACGAACTCAAGTCCCGGCTGCGCGTTCAGTTCATCCTTGAAACAACCAATCTTCTTTTTATTAACACCACTGAATGCCGGATGGTTCACGGGGAAATCAGAGGTGTCAAAGAGATGGCTGTTTTTCTGCATGTCCTGATAAAAATCACGACACTGCACCTCATAGGTTAAAGAATCAGTGTCAGTGAATAGTAACACAGCCTTTGCTCCATAGTTTTTTTTCATGTAGCCATAATGAAATGTGTACATATGGAGTTTGCTCAGCTCCAGAATGGTGAATCCAACGTAAATCGGTCTATTAAAGACAATGCAGTTCTTCACCCGCTCAACCCCAACCAAGTCTTCATCAAAAATTTTGAAGCGCTTGAATGTAGGCGCCGCCACGAGCTTTTCACCCCGCCGCGTGTCGGTGACCAAATCTACATTAACTCTGTTACGCAGATTTTCCATTGATTTTCCGTATACGGCGTTGTTCATGAGCTTGAAGAAGTCCTTCTCAAACCCCGATTGAGACCTCTTCCTCTGCTCGGTGTTGAAATCGATGTACGATCTCAACCAGGGCCGCTGATGGAAGCGAAGGACTTTGTGCACAGATGTTACGTGCAGCCCCAGTTCCAGGTACATTTTCAAGCATCTATAATGTACCACATAATTTTTCTTGTTGCAGAGATTTGGAACAAGTTTTTCTTGTTCTTGGAACTGGGGAACTCCAAGCTCCTCCATGATCTTTACCGTATACGGCGAGACATCTTCCTCTCGAATCAACATTCTTTCTGGCGCAACAGGGTAATCATTATGGAGATCGTGAAGTTCTGGCGGGTACTCCAAGTCGACCTCCTAAATGTAGCCAACCGATGCATGGTCGGGGCAAGACAGGATCCAATCCTCTGTCGCAATCGTGGGTGACACCCACTCAAACTTTCCATATGGAAGGGGCTGAGACATAGCCCACCCGTACAAGTTGTTAGCATCCAAATACATAATATACTGGGTGGGCTGTGCAGGGTCATACTTCGCCATGTAAGGATTATTTGCATGTGCCAAACGCTTCGTAATGACAGACACGCCACCCCTGATACCACGCTCAATGAAGAGATGCTGGTCAATCTCTGTCATGAGATCGAGGGGCTGCTTGCACATCTTGAGAGCAGCCTGCCATGCCAAGCCGGGTGCTGTCATCAGGTGGACACAATCCAACCCATAGTACTCCCTGCACAGGTGTCGAAACTGCTGAAATACGTCGGCCAACAGAAGAACATCACTTTTAACGTAGAGGTCGTGGTACTCCCCTAATGTTTTCAAGTTGAATGTTCTCCATACATTCTGAGCATGAGCATAATCGTCAGCGGTGGGGGTCTCATCCGTCAGAGTGCTATAAAAAGCCGAGAGTGGAGGTAATACCTGCTCATCGAATTTCGCCAACGAATTCATGTACTCGTAAGGGTACACTCCCTTGCGAAGCAGCAGCTCAAAATGGATGGGGATGTTTGCCTTCATGATCTTGAATTTATCAGCTGGTAAATTGACCACTAACTTCTCCAAGGAAGCATTCATGAATTGAAGGCTATCGATGAATTGCAGCCTCACACTCTCCTTTCCCTCATACAGGGAGATGGAGATATATCTCTCCATATTTTGTGGAATGACCTCTAAGCTGTGGTCTTTCAGCTTTCCAAGCCCCGACATTAAGAGGTGCGAATCATAGTTTTTCAAATTGTGAAACACTACAGGGACACTCTTGCGTAACTTGTATCTAAGATTACAATTCGAGTGTGCTGCACCCCTATAGTTTCCAACAATGTGACAATGATCGCGAACCTTCATAATGTACCGGTCACCGTCCTTTGCAAAGGCCCTCTTACACAGATAGCAGTGGGATGCGCTGTTGAAGGCCAGTGCTTCACTCCTGGTAAGACGCATAGGTGCTATGCTATTAAAACGAACGGCCAGTTCGTCTCTTTCCAGGAGCATCCTCTGCAGAAAATGGGTTACGGCGTCAGGGCCCCGATAGCAATACACGGGCTTGTGTGATTCGCCTTGGGGTCCCACGACGACGTATGCGTAGCCGCAAGCCTCATGATGGGCTACCTTTTCTACAAAGGACCGACTATCGCTAGGCTGTGCGCTGGGCACTTCTACCAAAAGCGACTCAAAGTCGGCATATATGACGAACGGGACCGGGTGTTGATACTCCAAATTGGAGAATTTTAAACAACTTTTCTCGAGGCTTGGCATCTCAACACGTTGCGGTGCGTGCTCTTTGCAGTAGGGAGTGTGTGCCACGAGTAAATCTTCTCGGGTGAAGCGGTGGAGGCACCGATAACACACATGACAGGCATGCTCATAGTGAGATAAATCCCCCAGAAGTCTCGACATACTGCGGATCAGGCAGTAATGTTGTTGGGTATCCTGACTTATGAGGAGAAGGTTAATGCAGTCTGCATCGTCTCTTGCAGATACGTGCAGAGGAAACACTTCTTCATCCTCATAGCCGAAAACATTAATCCGGCAGTTGTTCAGCTTCTCTAGGGTACTAACCTTACTCACGGGTACCGGGCACTCCACATTCCCCAGGTTTATCTCATGCTCCCTAGGCAAATAATGAGTCATACGCCAAGGTTTTTCAGACCAATGCAAATTGAGTCTGTGAGCGAGAAGGCACCACACAAAACACTTCTGGTCGCTGTTCTCAATATTTAAGAGTGCTTTTTTGGCCGCAAGTTTGGGGGGCAGGGGCAGATAGCTTGCGGGGCGAAGAGGCCTGTACTTGCCCACGCAAACATCCATCTTCATCACATGATCCAAAGACCACCCCGACCCCAACTGTTGGTAGTCCTCGAAAGCACTCTGAATCTTCAGGTACCCCTCACTCACATGTTGCTCAATCGTGTGAGAAATCAGGTCAATTCCACACCTACTATGAAAGTAGGCCGTCGTGCTCTCTTCCTCCCCCTCAGAATTCAGTCGGACCATCTTTGCGTAGAGGACCAGGTACCATTTAATCTGATTGGCCGAGAGTTCTTCACTCAACAAGGCAATCAGTGGTACACGCATCTCTTCTAACGCCAGTGTTAGATCCTGTCGATTCTCCTCGGTGGGCTCCAAAGTGTGGGTCGTGAAAACGCCCAAATCTCGCTGTGTGCGACGAAGAGCTCTCATCGCCTGGGTGTTTCGCTTCTTTGTTATTCTATCAACATCGGCCGTCTTGCGTTTCACGCCCTTGGAGGAAGGGTGAGGGTGAGCACGGCGAATATGCTGTAACAGCACGTCGCGTCGTGTGAATGCTTCATCACACAGTTCGCACTTGTGCTGTACAGTATTGTGGTGTCGCCTCGTGTGGCGAAGGAGGTCCATTCGGGACAAAAACGCTTCACCACACACACCACAATCTAAACTTGCTTCATGCATTTTAGCATGACGTACCATATCGCTTTTTCGGTTGAAAGCCATCTGGCATTCTTCACAGACAAAGGGTTTTACCCCTGTGTGGATTTTTAAATGTCTTGTCAAAGTACTCTTCTGTGTAAAAGACTTGTGGCAGGTGGGACATATCTATAAAATAGATAAAATGTCCATATTAGTTTTTTCTAGAAAAATTCCTAAAAGCACGCTATAAAATCGCGAGTCAGCTGTTCCTTAAAATTATTAATTGCACTTCCTCTAAGAGAAATAACAGTTTCTGCAATAGAATACTATACAATCCTATACTCCCAGAAACAGCCAATTTTCCCCTTCCAAAAAGATGAAATAAAATAACTTACATGAATACCACTAGGTCCAGCCTTTCCCACCACGGTCGGTGCTGCCACAGGCAATGCAGCAGGCAATACACCAGCTTCCACAACTGTTGGTGCCACAGGCAATGCAGCAGCTTCCACAGTCATATCCTAAATATTAAAAACGCAAAACATGTAAAAGAGTGAAATGTGTATGAAGCTAATTTTTGTGTTGTACATTTTAAAAGTTCTTGTGTTATGAATGATAACAGAATTTATTGGGATATGAATTTTTAAAAATGTATCTTTATTTTTAATTCGAAAACATTTTGAACTCACTTTTGAAACAACCATCATTGTGGTAAATTCGTTTGTCGATATTTTAATAGAGAGGAGCAAATTAAAAGGACGTCTTTCCTAGCGCAAGTCTCGAGTCAAAGTGAGCTCCACGTAGCATGTATAGTGGGCGGAAACCTTATCTGGTTTGTCACGTGATTCCATACGTGGAACCTTGTGATTCGCTAACAAGATGTCACGTGATTCCATACGTGGAACCTTGTGATTCGCTAACAAGATGTCACGTGATACGATAAGGAATATCATGTGACATGATATGATAAGGAATATCATGTGATACATCACATGATGCGATAAGAAATATCATGTGATTTACAGATATGATGTGTCATGTGATATGATAAGAAATATCACGTGACATGTTACGATAAGGGATATTATTTAGATAAGAGCTCATTCATTCAACGTTTGTTCTCCTAGAAGGTTGTCGTTGCTTATTTTTAAAAATGTCTATCTTTTTTAAACGCGAGAAATTGAATGTAGAATATGTTCGCGAATTTTATTCGGTAAATGTAGCCGATTTAATTTTTCAAGAGTTGAAAAGTCTGCCCTTTCAACAATCACAAGGGGTGGTGTATGGTCATCCATACCAACCAGCTCAAAAAGTATATGCATTTGGAGACGCTGGAAACAGCTCTGAGGGATGGACACCTCTCTTATCGGAGATAAAATCACGTGTGGAAGAGCATATGGGATACAGCTACAATTTTGTGTTAGTAAACCACTATGTGGATGGACATGCTAAAATAGGACAACACAAGGACAATGAATCCTCCCTATGCTCTAAAACACCTATAGCGACTCTCAGTTTCGGTGCTACGAGATCTATCATTTTCGAAAGAAAAGGACAATCTCCTCTAAGTATTCCAATCCAACACGGATCGCTTTATGCGATGCATGTGCCAACCAATAAATTCTATTCTCACGGAATTGCTGCGGAACCCGAAGTCTCAGAAGCTAGAATAAGTCTAACATTTAGAAAAATTCTACCTAAAACGCCTGTACAGAAACGCAAGTGCGAGTTTCCAATGTATGCCCCGCCTGCAGCGCTTTCGCCTATACCTGAAATCGATTGGAGCCATATGCATACTCCATCTATACCTACTACAGATTCGCAAAGTGATTTGGTGTCGTCGGCTCTGAACTATGCTACTTCTCAAAATGGATCGGTTTCGATAGAATTATCCTCATCTGAAAAGTTCCGTTACCATTTGGGCTGTAACATTTACATTACCGTGCAACATTTTCGAGGAAATGTGAAAGTACACTTTCGTGTCTACAGGATGAATGCTTCTGATGTTATCGTGCCTACCCCTCATGGAGTAACACTCACGCCTAATACGTGGAGTGTATTTTTAAAACGCATTTCAAATATGGACAGTGAAAATTCATCTTTCACAATTAATAACGAACTCTTAGTTTGTGTGTGTGAAAGCAATCTATATTTACAACAATTACCACCTTGCACTGGACAGTTCAAAAAGAAATTAATCTTATTAAATCAGGATAATTTTCATACTCTTCAGTACATTAGTCAAGATGTTACTAAATGTGTTTTGGATCAGTTACTGACAAATATCCTACCCAATTGTATTGTGAAGTATCAAAAACCTGTCGAAGCACTACCGACTTTGCCACTCTATGAATTAAAACACACTTTAATGCAGTGTGTACATAAAAATTTATGTGTAGAGTTGTATAAATTATATCAACGCGAAACATGCAAAAGTCACGGATGTACCGATTTGAAACACAAGTGCTGCACGCTATCCACTCATGTGCAATTTGTGGATTATGAACTAGTCGATCACGAACTTTTAATGATAAACATTCAAGAAATTGCTCGAGAGTTTCGTGAAACAACTGAAAACAATGTTTCAGCTGAATTTTTTAAAAGTCTCACCGTAAAGGACTATTATACAGCGATGATTGCTCTGTTCCATATGTGAAATACAAGTTAGTAGAATATTACTTTTGTAAAAATCTATGTATTATTAAAAATGTTTTTTCTTTAAACGTTGCTTCATTCTTAGTTTTATTTTAAGTTATGTGTTAAACTCATTATTTATTTAAATTTAAAAGTGTTATTAAAACCACATACTAAAATGTTGATATAAAAAATTATAGTTGAAAGATATAATTTTTGGAAGCCCACACAAATCTATCATTAAAAAAAAAAAAAAAAAAAAAAAAAAAAAAAATGATTCCACTCCGATGGAAATAGCTTCATATTTTTCAAAGTACAATTAAACTGAATGGTTCAATATGTGAAAAACATTAAAAAATATGTGTGGGTCCTATTAAATGTTTTAATAAAGTCAGCGGTGGCTTCGCTCAGATCAAGCGTAAATGTTTATATTTTTCAAGGTTTAATTCAATTGTTGTGTTTAATTTCAAACAGTATTTTCACAAATGCGTAAAATTAAAACAAATACATTTTTCAATTAAAAAAATTATTAAAATAACTCACCTGATTTATATCGTCTTTGGTCGTGGGATTGTTTGCACAAATTAAATCCATCTCCTCAACTGGGATGCCGAAGTCGAACTGAAAATCCATAAAAAAAAATAATTAATATAAAATTCAAGTGCTAATCGTCATATATAATAAATCATAAAATGTCATATATAA
This sequence comes from Amaurobius ferox, assembly GCA_951213105.1. NCBI lineage: Eukaryota > Metazoa > Arthropoda > Arachnida > Araneae > Amaurobiidae > Amaurobius > Amaurobius ferox. Next base: position 43,918,213 of record OX578138.1, read on the forward strand.
TAAATCATAAAATGTCATATATAATAAATCATAAAATAATGAAAATCAAAATTTTACTTACTTTGAAAGCACAGGATGAAGACATCGTAAATAATCTCGTTATCGTATTTAATTCAAAAGCACTGGCTGAAAAAAGAGCAGTTGACCATAGCCTCTGTAGTGTCGTACAAGACAGAGCACCAGGCGCGAAGCGCCTTTAATCTCCAGTTTCAATATGTGGTTCTTATCGTCAAACTGTGACATTAATTCAGTGACCCTAATTGGAGGTTCGAGGTTTTTATTTACTACTTTTTATTATTTGTCCTAGCTCCTAGTGTGGCAGTTTGTTGCACATTTAGAGTTTAAGCAGTTTGGGAGGTTGATGCAGATCTAAGGGTTACCTAGCGTTTTGGCAGTTTAGAGTTTAGAATTTTTTTTTTTTTTTTTTTTTTTTTATAAAATAATAGTCGCGAGTTTTATTTAAAAATCAGATGTTTGAGGTGGGATCTTTTAATTCCGATTATCGATGTTTAGAACAGCACGGGGTCTCTTACGAGATTTGGCCTTGCGATGATCATAGTCATGCAGATTGAATAACAGTTCGTTTGGAACGGATGGCAAATTTCTGTAAAATTTCAGCGCTAGCTTTTTAATTTGGGCTCTAACAGTTTTTATTTTGAAGTCATTCCTAATTACCGAGTTTCTTAAGTACCTGGGAGCTTTCCTGATAATCCGTAGGATTTTGTTTTGTTTTGTCTCTAGGAGGTCTATTGTAGTTTTACAGGCATATCCCCATACGGGTGCTGCATACAGCATTCCCGGGCGGATGACCGATTTATAAATTAGGAGTTTATTTTGATAACTTAGATTTCCGTTTCCTATCATTGGGTATAAGGCTCCTGTGGCCATATACGCTTTTTTGATTAAATTCGTTACGTGCTGTTTCCAGGTTAGGTGGGAATCTATCGTTACACCTAGGTATTTAGTAGATTTTTCCGCTTTTAAGGCATGGTTGTTTATGTACAGAGGCGGCGGAGGTTTACGTTTTCTAGAGAAATAAATCCAATGACATTTATTGGGGTTTAATTTTATTCGCCATTTTTCCAGCCAAGTTTGGAGTATGTCTAAGTGTTGTTGTAGCTGTCTGTGCATTACTGAGACATAGGGGTGTTTTGCAAGTATCGCACTGTCGTCTGCATAGAGTGCCAGCTCTGTGTTTGGAGTCCTAGGGATGTCGTTCAGGTATATGTTAAAGAGTGTCGGGCCCAGGATAGAACCTTGCGGTACACTACTTTTAATGAGCTTGGGTGTAGATAAGTTACCTCCTACTCTGACTTGAAAGTGTCTGTTATTTAAGTATGAGATTAAAAGTTTGACAAGTGCGTCAGGGACTTTTAAAGTGATCAATTTGTACGCTAATCCACAGTGCCATACTTTATCAAAGGCTTTTTGTATGTCCAGAAAAATCGCAGCTGTGGGTGTCTTGTTATTGAGACCAGAAGATATGTACTCTACCACTCTCAGCAATTGATGGGTGGTGGAGTGCTTTGGCCGAAATCCAAACTGCTCCGGAATGATAATGTCATTCTCGCTAAGGTGCGTGTTCAGTCTCTTAAGAATAATTTTCTCAGTAATTTTACTAAGTGTCGGTAGCAAGCTAATTGGTCTGTAGTTGGCTGGAATTGTGGCATCCTCACCAGGCTTATGGATTGTTATAATTATAGCTTCCTTCCATTCTTTGGGGAAATAGTTTAGTTTTAATATTTTATTTATTAAGATAGTCAAGTAACATATTACGTTTAAGGGTAGGTTTTTAACCGCAATATTTCTGATTTTGTCGTGCCCTGGGCTTTTACGGTTTTTGAGATTTTTAATAATTTCTACTATCTCCTGCGGGGTGGCTGGGTCAATCTCAGCCGTTACCGGGGAATTCCTGAAGTCATTCAAAGTTTGACTAACCATTCTCAGGGTGTCCTGACACATTAGATCGTGGTTTGGTTGGAATTGTTTTTCATAATGGCTTGCGAGCGCCTCGGCTTTTTCCTCGTCTGAGTACGCGATTTTAGCACCATCTATTAGTGGCGGGAGCTTAATTTGAGGTTTCCTGAGTCTTTTTGCGAATTGCCAGAGCGATACGTCTTCTGGGCTAAGGGATTCGATTAGTTCTTTATACTGTTGCTGCTTTTCTGCGACAATTTTTTCCCTGACTTTGCACGTGAGTCTGTTAAGCTCCCTTTTAAGGGCGGGGTCTCTGTTAGCCTGCCATGTCTTACGTATTCTATTTCTTTGCCTGACTAATTGTTTGACATGGTGGGAAAGTGTGGGCATTTTTGGAGACTCACGATGTGTTGTGGCAGAGGCAATTGCTCTCTTGATTTCTGTTGTGAGTGTGTGCGTGGCAGAGTCAATATCCGCCGTGCTCATTATGTTAGGTACTGCTAAGTGCGGCTCGAAGAGTGCTCTTTTGAATACTTCCCAGTTGACCCTCTCTTGTCCCAAAGAGGCTGGAAGAGGTGTGTTCAGGTCGAATGTCACCAGTACCGGCAGATGATCCGAGTCGAATTCATCCAAGGTACTAATAGTGTGAGCGTAATCTATGTTTCGCGTTAGGACAAAGTCTATAAATGAGCCGTTGGCGCCTGAGAAGCAGGTTGGTGTCGACGGTACAATAATGTTAGTGTTTGTCGTGTTCAGCAGTCTGTGTATCTGTGTACCGCGTGAATTGGCTCTCCTACAGCCCCACGCTCGGTGGTGCGCGTTGAAGTCGCCTGCGAGTATAGTGTTTGGATATCGCGCGAAAAGCAGTTCCAGTTGCGCAGCTACATCTACTCTACTCATATTTTTGACATATGTTGAGGTTAGGATAAACGGGCTAGTATTATTAATTTTAATTTTTATACTAGTATTTTCTATACCTTGAAGATTTATGTTGTTTAGTTCCTCGTGGGGAATATTTCTTTTAATGTATACTGCTGTTCCTCCATGGGGCGTTCTAGCATTAGTATTTGAGCTAAGATTATGATAGCATATATAGTTGGCTATGTTTAGTTTTTTACTTTCTCTAACTTTAGTTTCCTGAATTAATAAGGCGTCTACGTCATTTTCATTTACATAGTTCCTAAGTTCATTTATTCTTGGAGATATGCCGTTCGCATTCCAAAATATTATTTTTAAGGATTCTTTTTGGGACCTAGCCATGACGGGTTTGATTCTCACTGTTACTTTTAAAGTCCGCGATTATTTTAAGGGCCTCAAAGACCATTACCATAGGATCGCTCTTTTTTTGTACTAACTCTGCGAACTGCATCAACAGATGTTTTATGTCGTCTAGATTGAACATGCTAATAAATCCTCTGATGAGGTTGAGGATATCCTCCATCTTTTCAGCATCAGATTTATCAGTCGGTTCAGTCTCAGCTTCCATTTCCTCAGCCTCAACCGCGGTTTGCACTTTTTTGTGAGTGTCCTTTTGGAACTCGATAGTTTTTTGCTTTTTTTCACCCGTTTTAACTAACAGCTGGGTTTCCGCGATCTCTTCACCCCTGACTCGTTTATTTTGTTTCCAATCCTCAACCTTCCTGTTAAGCCTATCCTTTGCCTCCTTTGCCTGTCCGGCTTTTTCTATTTCAGATCTCTTTTTAATGGCAGCTGTAGCTGCTCTTACTTCCTCCAGGGTCAATTCTCTGGAGGTCGATGATTTGGGGACCTGCTCTTGCACCGATCTGGTAGGTGCTGAAGGTTGGTGTCTTTTTTCCTGTGGCACTATGTGCGAGGAGTCCTGAGGGGGTGCCTGGGGGTTAAGTCCGAGGGCCTTTTGCCTCCAAGAGGGTATCTGATTTTTTGGGGGAGGGGGGGCATACCCCGGTGCCTTTCCTCTGTTCCAGGGGTTCTTCGGGCATTGCCTGAAGTTCGCCGGGTGGTCTCCATTACAATTTGCACACGTTGCCTTCTCTGTCCTGGGTCTCTGGCAGTCCCGTGTGAAGTGTTCTTCAGCACACTTCAGGCACTTTGGTGGCATACTGCAGTTCTCAGAGGAGTGGTTGAACTGCTGGCACCGGTAGCAAATTTTGAAGCCCCGTGCTCTGAAGGCCTCTACCTTCACAGCCAAGTATCCTAACCTTGTCAGTCTGTAAATCCTCTGCCAGTCTTCCGTGGGCCTAAGGCTGAGTAAGAAGATCGGTAGGGGGAATCTCGTTTTAGTGTTTCTCAGTTGAGAAACCCGGACTACATCTAATCCCATGGATGTTAGAGTAAGTTTTATTTCTTCAATGTTATAGTTTGCTGGTAGCCCCTTCAAAACTACCTTTTTGGGCCTTTCTGTTTTCAAGTTTAAGCTGTGGAAGGGTATTTTCTCACTAGTCAAATGGCGCTGAACAACCCTATAGGAGTCAGCGTCATTAGGTATCAATTTAAGCATATCTCCTGAGAGTTTGCCAGATACTTTGTTGCCTGTGATCTCATTTAACTTTTTTAAGAGAGCCTGGTAGTTATCTCTAAACTTAATGACTTGACCATAGCTCGATAAGGACCGCATTTTATACCCTTTTCCGAGGGGACCTTTGCTTTGTGCTAAACAAACAGCGTCCTCCGAAAAGTCAAAAGCACATGATTTCCGATAAGCTGGAACATTCGATGGGGTTCTAGAAATGGCTAGAATTTGAATAGTTTTATTTTCGAACATAATTCATATCTACTTCTCTGATGTGTTTTATTTACATATATTCTCAATCTTTGGGTCGTCATTGCAATTTTAACTAATTATGTGTATTATTTAATGCAGTTAATTAAATATTAGTGATTAAATATTAGTATATATGTAACAGTTCGAAATAAGATGTATTTTCTAGTGGAAACTTTCTTTTCAGATTGTGAGTAGCTTGTCGCATCATTTTTTTGAAAATGCCTAAGTACAATGTAGTAATACATTAATTTTTAAACCATTACAAGGGATCAATCTTGTTGACTTAACACAATTTTATCTAATGCGTTTAAATTTTAAAACTTAGAAATATATAATGTATACATTTGTTTTTAGATACACAACACATAAAAGGGTTGAATCCTATTCATTGAACACAATTTATGTGTCCACTGAACACAATTTTTGTGTGTCCACTGAACACAATTTTTGTATGTTCATCCATAATCTATTATATTTTTAAACATTTGAAATCATTTCGTTATTATTATAAAAATCGTATTGATAGTTAGATTTATTTTTAAAAAATCACACACACACACTTAGAATGGTGAAATCTTGTTCACTTCATTTTAATTAAATGCGCTATTTTAAAGTTTGTGTATACATTTGATTATAGATACACAACACTTGAAAGGGTCGAATCCTGTTCACAAAACATAATTTCAGCTATGTATTACATTCATGTTTTTAAAGTTTGTGTATACATTTGTTTTTAGATACACAACACATAAAGGGTTGAATCGTATTCATGTAACACCATTTTTGTGTCCACGGAACACAATTTGTGTGTGTCCACTGAACACAATTTTTGTATGTTCATTGGAAATCCGTAATCAATTTGTTTTTAAACATTCGAAATCATTTCGTTATTATTATAAAAATCGTATTGATTTATTTAAAAAAAAAAAAAATCCACTGAATACAATTTTAGCTAATTATTACATTCGTGTTTTTAAAGTTTGTGTATACATTTGTTTTTAGATACACAACACTCAGAATAGTATTCACTGAATACAAGTTTCGTGTCCACTGAACACAATTTAAGCTAATTATTATATTCGTGTTTTTAAAGTTTGTGTATACATTTGTTTTAAAAAAAAATCATTGTGTTATAATATACATATTTATATTCACTCTGTAGCATTCTGTTTTAAAACGCACCCTTGCATCGCTATTCGAATGAACTTTGAAAAATAATCTAACTTCCACTGATAAGGTACACTTCGAAGTTAACTGCCTATAAAGCACGGGTGCTTTGGCACGATGGTAAGACGCGCGACTCCTAATCAGTTGGACCCAAGATCGAATCCAGCTCCTGACAAGTGAAACATTAATTTCTTTTGGAAAAAAAAAATGCCGATAGATGGCAGCACTTCATCAAAATTCGCCAGAGGGCGCTTTAACTACTTCACGCTGATAAGATCTTTCACTCTGTCGCTGACCAGCAGAGAGGGAGGACGTGTGCTAAGGAGCTCCAAGGCGCGACACGTCATTTCCAGATTGTTCGATTGCGACATCCCTTGAAACTTCTTCCTCAGGTCAAAGGTCAGTCGCTGATTGCGACATCGCTTGAAACCACTTCCTCAGGTCAGCGATTGTGACATTCCCTCTCAAGAGTGAAACTCACTCCGTATGAGTCATCATGCCTCTTTCGCAATACTAGGAAAGAGGCATCCTCCCAAGAGAGGCATCCGGTGTTGTGCCGCCTCACCAAACTTCCAAAAGAGGGGAGGGGGGCACTGAGAGGCATCGTGGGGGTCTAAAGACCCTCTGAGAGGGTCCACTCAAAAGAGGGAAGACACTCCAAAGAGGCATCCTCCCAAAGAGGGACCCTCCTCCCAAAGAGGGCCTCTCCTCCTGTGCCGCACTGTGCCGCCTCCCCTCTTTGGACTGGGACCGGTGTTTTCTAACTACTCACGTAGGTGTCTTGGCGTTAGCACTAATTGATGATTGGCTAAAGTTACAGTTTCTCTTAATGATCTAAAATTAAATATTTCGTCTGAAAAATGAAGCTCAATGGATTTTGGCAAGGTTAGATCATTTAAAAGAAACCCTGTTTTTGAATTGAATAATAAATCACTGAAAATTAATAAACATTTTAGATATTTAGGAATTATGAGTATAATAGACAACAAATTGTCCTGGAGCCCACATATCTTCTACTTAAAAGAAAAATGTTATAAATTTGGTATCAATTTTGAAAAATCTTCTGGAACAGACTGGAGTGTGAATAAGAGTCTTTTAAAAAGTTGGTATAAGACTATGATAGAAAAATTATTATCTTTAGTGCAGGGGTCTGGGCTGGAAATTTGACAAAAGATCAAATTCTTAGGTTAGTTTTATTGCAAATGATTTTTCTAAAGAATATATCTAATGGATATAATAGATTTTCCTCTAATACTGCCTTGTTTTCAATTTTAGGTATAGCACCTACAGACATTACCCTTAGAATGTTACACAAGAAGTTTTTATTTTGAATTTATTTTGAAGAAAGAGAAAATATTGTCTTAGTTATTATGTTATTTATAGCTCTTTGTTATTTGATTTTAATTGCATCCACCCCCTCCTGTGATTATTCTAACAAATTGTGATGATGATGGTGTAATTAAGGTTTATATAGCTGGATCTAAGATTGATAAGGAACTTGGTGCGGCGATGTGTATCTTTGAAAATGATGCTTTAATTCACGTCAATAAATATAAATTGGATTATAATAACTCTATTTTCCAGTTTGAGTTAACTGCTATCAAGTATATACGATGAAATGCGCTGGGGATAATCAAATTAATGTCAATATTTACTTTTACATTTTGGCTGCAATTATGGGTCTAAATTCTTCAAGTAACAAATAAAATTTTTTGCGTGAAATTAAAAGTATTACTGGGCAGAATAAGCACTTAGTTAAGTTAAAATAGATTAAGGCTCACGTTGGTAATGTGGGCAATGAAACTGTATTGTTTTGCTAAGATCGCTGCTTCAAATGGGTAAAAATTAGTTATTCCTTATCCCCACTATCTTAGTTCTACATTTTGTAAAACACAACTTATTAATAAATGGCAACAACTTCTGGAAGTTTCTTTAAATTCTGATTCTTTCCCATGTAGGGTTAAGGATTATTTACCGAAGGTTAATACTGATCAACTTATATATAATAAATTTCTTATTTATTTTATTACGGACCATAGTCCATTTATGGAATATTTATACATAAGCGTAAGATTAAAAGTTCTTCGTATTGTTTTGTCTTCAGCAGGTTGGTAATGTTGACCACTACGTTTCTTCAATATATACATACAATTAATTATCATTTGTCTAAGCCCAGTAATGATAATGGGGGGTGGAGGGGGTGCTTAGTTTTCTAGAGTGATTAGAAATGTCAGCTCTATTTCTAAAATTGAGGAGTGTATAACTATCGCTAGTCGAATATCTGAGAGTCCTTTTTATTTGTTGTTTCTCTTCTATTTTGTTTTAATGTTACTTGGCTCAATTAGTCTTAGTTTTCAACATTTATTAATTAATTGTTTTATTTATTTTAAAAATTATTCTGCTCCTTGTGTAAACTAGTTTCCCAAAAGTGTTAAACGTATTTATTGTTCGCTAAGAAAATTTTTACGGTTCCACTGGACGATTTGTACAATTTAGTTTCCTGTTTTACTTGTTGTTATCTTTGTTGTTATTGTTATTATGTTTTATTATTATTTCTGTGTTATTCTGTTTCATTGTTTTTTACTATGTTGATATGTTTTATTATTATATCTATGTTTCTCCCAGCCGTTCGTTGTAACTGCTCTATACCCTTTGGGTGAACTGGACGACCTGGGCAATAAAAAGTCTTACCCAGCCATCCGGAGCAATAGCTGCTCTAAACTTTCAGATGAGCCTCCTTGTCTAGGTCGTAAAAGTCTGACCCAGAGTAATTATTTAAAAACCTTAGCAAAAACGATCAAGACAAGCGACAAAGTAAACGTCAATTCTAAATATAAGCTTTCAGTTATAATTAGAACGAACTTTTAAGTACATGAGGGTACATAACTAACACGTTCGAAAATTGAAATTGCATTAATGTTACTTCATTTGTAAATTGTACTAATACCGTTTGATTCTGTGAAGTTTTTTTCTCTTCTACTAGAAGTAATATTAATATTAACAGATCATTTCCGTAAAGTAAAGAAATTAAGGCCCGATCCGGGTGTGTGTGTGGGGGGGGGGGTGAAAAAACAAGCAGAAAGTCTGAAGATGAACACCCATCTACTTTCACCCGGGGTGTTAGAATGGCGCGGCACTTTCGTGTAAATTAGTAATCATCGCAGCCATCTTTCATCGGTGTGTGTGGGCCAGAGACCGACCCTATAAACCGGTTATCAACGCAACGGTAACAGATGATTCGAATTCAAATAGCCACCTCCCAGAGAATATTATTGTTCCGCAGTTCCACCCTGCAGTGCTCGCGCGCGAAAAAAGCTATTAATTGTTGAAGAGACACGCATTGGTGACTCAACAGGCCGAATGAATGACCGTGTGATCCTCAATAACCGATTGTCGGCAGGGTTCTGATGTAGATTAATGGAGAAAAAAAATACTGGCGCAACTAGGCACGCTCGAAAAAGATAATGCACATCCTGGTATATAACAATGTTGTTGAAATTTAGGTATGGGCTTCTATTTCGCAGCCCTACATGCTGGAAGCATCGCGCTTCAAGATTTTATGTGATTGAACCTATAAGAGATGTGCGTAAGGTGCTGCACAATGTTTTTCAACCGATGTACCGTGCCTCAGTAGTGTGTTGTGAACTTAGTACAGGTGTGGTGTGCAAATATTGGTGTGATATTTTCAATCTAATTTATATACGTTTCAAACCAACTTGTCATTTAATTTTTTGTCTTTCGTTCTTTTTCCCCCTACTTGAACACTGCCATGAGCATACAAATTATCACACATTTAACTGTCACAATATAGGTTAGAAGCTATGCTCCTGGAACCCTGGCCAGCCAAATATTATAAAAATGTCAAATACTTTATGCAAAGGATAAGGAAAAATAATTGAGCCCAAATTAAACTATGCTCAGCATATGCAGCTATTTCGAAAATACGCTGGATCCCCTTCGTCATTGCTAAAAAAGCCAACAAAAGTTTAAAAGACCCATTTAACCTATTTGACTTTGGGTTTGCTGGAGGGTTTTAACACCAAGCAAGAGAATTTAGCGTATATCAAATCAGCTATGTATGCACAGCGTTTATTTTAACGTATGCTCAATTACGTTGCACATTTTTTTCTCAGTCAAATATTTTTCAAATCGATTTCATGTTTTAAAGGTGCAAATAATACAGATTCCCTATTTACGTATTTTGTCAATGTTCAATAAAGAATACTTGTCAAGTAGAATCGGTGGTATACCGCTCACACATGGTGTACAAATGACATGAGGCGATAATATTGTAACCTTCTATAACTATAATCAGCTAGCTTTGGAAAATGCGTCATGAAACTTTGCGATTGCGGTCTTCTGATGTCTTAGATTGGCGTCTTCTTTCCTGGAATTTATTGGCGGCTATGCTAAAAGATCCTATGCCATAATTAAATTGACTTCAGTTGTGAAGTTTCAACTTTTAACAGCCATTAAAATACTACCTTCCAGGAGCATTTATAAGAGTATTGTAAAATAACATGTATAAAAAAAAATGAGCTCAAAAAGCTGTCTAGAATAATCTGCAAAATTAAATGCTTCATAAACATTAAAAAAGTTTAAAAGTATTAACCGGCTTTGGAGTCAAAGAACAGTCCTTCTTCATTCTGTCTTTGTTTCTGCAAACATATGTAAAGTTGATCTTTGGGACATTTTTCACTTTTTATGCAGGAAATGATAAAAATTTATTATTATTTGTAAACGACCAATTTTGAAACTAATTTGCCAATGGTGCAATTTTCGACTCTTGACCATGGTCAATATTTCAAGACGGAAAAAATAGCACTGTCAAAGTATAGCAAAGATGTCAGTAACTGGTAATTAATTAAGGTCTTAAATCTGTGTCTGATGCTACAGTTAGCATTCTGCTGTGCTGGATGTAGTTGACTTCAGGCATTTAACAAGCCTGAGATATTTTCACATGACGTTATCTGATGCAAATTCGTTACAGAGCTACCCAGATTCCCACGATATATCTACTCCCAGCTACACGCCATTAATAAACTTCGCCTTGCATCCTCTCTCTCCATACCTCTTTTTTGCACGTCTTTATGAACTCATCCTCTCTTGGTCTCACATTACCTCATTTCGGCAATCATTTAACCACAACGGGGGCCCTCTTCCGAAAAGGGGACCCCCGACCCCTAATGGGGACCTCTAATGAGCAATCATCTCTTAAGAAAGGACACGTGCAGCTGTGAACGCAGGGGCGGGACATTGGGTTATTAATCATGAGCATCTTCCGATCCGCCCACTTGAACATGGGAGAGGGAGGAGGACGTGAAACCGATTTCGTGCGACAAATGAAAATTTAGGTACGACCAGATCGTTAGTCGCGCCCTGTTAAGCGCAAAAAATCGGAGGATTATAGAAAAATGAGGGTCGGGTTGCTGAAGGAAGTTGTGACAATATCTGAGTAAGTAATTATCTTGTTGTGATACGACGTGACGTGGTTCCTAATACTGGTGACATCTATGGAGAGTAGAGCTTTGTTGGTGCCTTCAGAGATTTTCACTTTCGTTTTTGACTTGTTCTGCTGAGTTAAAACCATCTTGCTTAACTCAGCAGAACAGCAGACTATTTTAGTTCATGTGGTATTGACTATAGTTGTCTTCTGATCTTGTGATATAGTTGTCTTCTGATAGCACTGAGTTCTACTGTAACTGAACTATTCATAACCTGCTTACTATGAATGCAAATGAAAAAATTTAAATCCCTAATAGGAAGCCCAAAAAAGCTTACCAATGTTCTGTCAAAGTTCAGAATGAAATTTCCTTCGGAATTACATGAGAGTAGGGCCAAGTAACGAGTGTTCAATTTTCTTCATTTCAATCACAATTAAATAACTCTGTCATGCGAGAAAATAAAATTCAATATATTTTCCCATTTAACATGTTAATAAAATTATAAAAATTGACCATTTTTTTGCTTACATCTGAAAGGCTGTTTTGATATTCAGAAAAGTTAATCAAGGTTAAGGGTGAGCGTCAGTAAATCTTCTGCCCTATCCGCGCTTTGCTAACTTTCGCAGAACACGTTTTTCCCCGAAATTCTGCTCAAACAGTTGCGAAATATTTTCTGAAAAATAAAATGCAATGCTTAGATTATATTAACAGTAAATTTAATACTCAATAAAATATAGAATATATATTTTATTGTAATCCAAAATATTTTTGGTGCTGCCATCTGTTGTCGTAATTTAATTCATACAGACTATTTTTATTTTTTAATGAACATTTTTAAATATCTATTCATTCTAATACGGTATTAAATACAACAGATCATATATAATAATACCACACTCAAGAAAAGGAAATTGAGCTTGGACTTGAAGACAAGGGAACTTAAAGACAAGGCTTGCAGTCCTCAGTGATGTACATTCAGATCCCTTTATCAAATTTATAGAATGAGAAATTACCTTTTCGTGATTGTGGCATTATTATATATGATCTGTTGTTGCATTTAATACTGTATTAGAAGGAATATAGACATTTAAAAATGTTCATTAAAAAATAAAACTAGTCGGTATGAATTAAATTACGACAACAGATGGCAGCACCAAAAATATTTTGGATTGAAATAAAAAATATATTCTGTATTTTATTGATTATGAAATTTAGTTTTAATATAATCTAAGCATTTCATTTTATTTATCAGGAAATATTTCGCAACTGGTTGAGCAGAATTTCGGCGAAAAATGCGTTCTGCGAAAGTTAACAAAGCGCGGATAGGGCAGAAGATTTACTGAAGCTCACCCTTAAGTGTAGAGATGCCACATTTAATGACCACTAAACATTTCGAACGCACGAAGCGCGGGTAGAAATTAATAATATATAATATCAACCATTAGAGTTTACAGATGCTAATGATTAATAGGCTTTGTATTTGTAGTGCATAAACTTTGACTTAGAACACATAATAATAGTAGGGCCAACGGCCGTACCGTGCTGAAAACACCGGTTCTCGTTAGATCACCGAAGTCAAGCAGCATCGGGCGCGGTTAGTACTTGGTGGGTGACCACCTCGGAACGCCGCGTGCTGTTGGCCATCTCGGGTGCGGTATCCCCGTGGTTTGCGCGCTAGATTTGCACGCTGCCACAAATGCCGCCGTGTTCATGCGGAGTACGATCACGTTAAACATGTGGGTCCGTAAGTCCTTCCGAGAGGTTGGTGGTAGGGGAAGGAGGGTACGGTCCCTGTGGATGCCTCCCCCACTGGGTTCCGGTCTAAATTGGGTGGCACTTCCCGGCCGTCCATACAGTTACCTTACACCTTTCTGGTAGGTCGGACGGTCTGGGTCTCAACAACAACAACATAATAATAGTAGTCGCCAATAATAAAATGTACCGTAATTTTAATTAAATAAAGTATTTTTTAATAGAACAATTTATTTAAAGACTAGAATTTAATAATTTAGTGCATTCCCTCCTCCCCTCATAAAAAGGTGAAACCCTCCTTCACGACTGATAGACTCCCCCTTCTTGAATTTCATATATATAGAGAGATATTCTTAACATATTGATACTCATATAAACATTCATTTCAAGATTTATTAAAGGTAATATAAAAGTTATAAAATTTACTTTTCATAACGATCAAATGAAAAAAAAAAAAAAAATAGGACAAATATCAGAAATTAGATACTTGTATTGCATTAACGTAAAATTACGAATACAATGTATCAAGAAATTGATGAGGATAATAGAATGATGCTCTTCTGCAATATGATTAAAATTTGGAGTTTAGGTTGTAGAAGCCAATCTCGGGGTGTTTTCAAGATGAACCCGTGACGCCTTTACATTTAACATTTGTTATGTGTAAATGCGCATTCTGAAACCTTTAAACAGAGTCCCAGAACTAAATCAAACATGGATTGGATAATCGATACCTTCATGATTGGGTCTAAACCGAAGATACCCTACGGTCTAAATCGTAGATATCCAAAAGAATAGATGGAGTCTTCCTGTCTTTTCCAATATTAGAAATCCGAGGGTAACATCTCACTCTGAATTCTCTTTTTGACCTAGTGTTTTTGACGAGAAAGTGTCAAAAATCTTCTCTGATTGGCTACTTTTTTTAACATTCTGCTCATCAACTGTCAATCACTTTATGTCCACATCTTCTTTTCCTACGCTAATGGTATTTGAACGTCGACCACCGGTGCGGATCATAAGTGCCGATACCCTTTCTTAATGACTTCGCGGAAGTAGGGGTTATCCGAAAAAAAAAACACCACTGTTTAGGCCCAAACCATTTAAGAAAGATCTTTGGACTGTTTTGGAAGCCTATGTCAACCATCTATTATTGGATATCGACGGTCTAAACAGTAGGGGTATTTTGGATGACCCCCCCCCCCCTACTTCTGTGAAGTAAATTGCTTCTTTTCGCATTTCTCTTAATTACTTATTTTCTCTTAATTATTTTCTCTTAATTATTTCTCTTAATTAATTCTGCGGAGTAATTAATAGGGGAGTGGAAGGCACTTATGGTCCGCACGGGTGTTTAAGGGTCAAATAGTTTCTAATAGTCATTACCGCTCAAGTTGGTGATAAGTTGGTTGGCCGCCTATAGAGCACGGACACACGGGGGCCCATTAGCGTAGTAAGTATAAAGGGGTGGACATAAATTGATTAACAGTGGGGACAAGCAGAATGTCAAGCAGAAATAGCCAATCAGAGGCAGATATTTGATACTTTCTCGTCAGAACTACAAGCTGTTACCCCCGAATTTCTAGTTTCGTGAAAGATCGGAAGACTCTATCTACTCTTTAAGTTAATTACGGATTTCATACTTAGTTTATTTTTAATCGCGCTGGTCAGACTTACACACTTCACGAGCCGCATTCGGCCCGCGGGCCGTCTATTGAGAGCCAGTGCTGTATGCAACGTCTTTATAATACCAGATTCCGTTATGACGTGCTTTGACAGAAATAACTGTGTAAATGCATCCAAATTTTAAAACTCATATTTCCAGTTTGACTTCGAAAAGTTCAACACCTCCCTCTGTTCTCGTTTTGCTCGATTTCTGTGTGGACCCATTTGATCCTAATAGCAGGTGGGCCCTCAACTGCTGAATCACTTGTGGGTGGGCTACTTTTGTCGGGACCCGCAGCAGGAGGGCGACCCCATTTAGAACGCATTCGATTCGAAACATAAGGGAACAAGGCAATTGTGAAGGAAGTGACCATATGATTCGATGGGAAAATGGAGGTAGCGTTTTAAAATGATACCACTGTGAATCTTGTGAAATATGCTGTGGAATGTGAATTTTGTGAAAATATACTGTGGAATGTGAATATTATTAAATATACTATGGAATGTGAATGTTATTAAATATACTGTGGAATGTGACTGTTATTAAATATACTGTGGAATGTGAAATGTATTTACAAAACAAAGAAAAATAATCTGGGGTGGACAGCATATGACTTTACCTACAGAATACAACGACTTTACTTCTTTCACAGCAAAATTGGAATATACAAGGTCCACAGCACAATGTTTTCAGCATTGAATTAAAACTACATAAATTGAAATTTGGTTCTTTTGGCAACTTATTACTCCAGTGTAACTTATTCATACGCACGTGTATTCGCGTGCATTTATACTCACGTGCTCCTTTTAGTTTACCTTGAGTAGGGTAAAAAAGTGAGTTCCAGGCCAAGAGGAGTGTTGGGATATAGGCGTGACCTAAAGAAGCGAAGTTATGACATTTCAAAAGAGGGTGGGGCTAAATGGATGCCACGTGTGGAGTTGAGTGACATTTCAAAAGACTGCTTGTTGAAAACATGGTACATCTTGTGACAAAAGGTATTTTTAAAGAGCGTCTCCACCACAACCCAATGCACGTGTGCACCGCGACAACCTCTGAAAACATATGAAAGTTTCTATATGTCGGAAAAGATAATCGTTCTTTAACGGCTGTCTCACCGCCACCCAAAGCGATATACATCGTGTCAACCTTTGGAACATTTTTTTTTCTATTTTAAAGTAGCCATAAACGTAGCTTGTTTGTCATCGATGGGGGCAGAACCACTTTGCTTTGACAAACAGGGAAAAATTGATGATAATTGCAAACAATTTAAAACTATTTTTCCTTGGTAGATTTCATACTAAGTAAGTGGGCACTGCGCCTGTAGTCATTGCGGATAATTTTCCGTGTTACCAGTAGAAACGTCTTTGGTCCTTTTCTTTTCTCTAACAGATAATAATATAAAATTTATTTTAGGTCCAAGACCTATAAATTCTTGAATAGGGGTTGAACTCAACTCATCCTTAAAGTATCCAATGCGTTTTTCATTTTCCACGCAGAAGAGGGGATGATCCTTGGGGTTATAAGACAAATCATAGAGATGCTTATGCTGTTTCATATCTTCACAGATATCATGAGTTTGGATTTCATAAGTTAAGGAATCAATATCAATGAAGAGGGTCGAGGCTCGCCGTAGTGTTTCTAAATAACTTTCTAGCAGAAATAATATATATGATATTTTGACAACTCCAGAATAGCCAAACTTACTTATAAAAGACGGTTCGTTAACATGCTAGTCTTTACATTTACACTTTCGACTCCCACCAGATCTTCATTAAAAATATTGCTAGTCTTATAAGCTGGAGATATCACCATCTTCAGGGTCTTCTTTGAAGAATTTAGTAGCTGTATATATCGACTGCATTTCGAAAGTTTTACATGGTCTTACCACAGATAACGTTGTTAAGAATCTTAAAAAGACTTAAAATTCTCGAAATTAGATGACCAAACTTCCTCCACCTAATAAGTTAGTTTTTTTTTTTTTAATTTATAAGGATATTCTCCAGTGAAAAAAACTGGACATACTATGAAAATAGCGGCCATTTTTAAATTTTCGAATTTAAATTTAAGAAAATAAAGATTCTTAATTTGCGCACGCGAATAGTCATTTTACATGCATTTTTCACAAGGAAATGGTTCTTAAAACTGAAGAGCCAGCTCAAAGCAGTGTGATCAGTCTGCAATAGGAATTTTCTCCCGTAAAGATAATGATGGAAATGATCTACAGATTTAATAATTGCCAAAGTTATTTCCTTATTAAGCAATACTTTTTTTGCGCTTTAGCAAGTACTTGTTAAAATATGCAATAATACACTCGTTCCTGCCCTCCTTCCTCTCCCTCCTCGTCCTCTCCCTCCTACTCCTACTCCTCCTCTCCCTCCTACTCCTCCTCCTGCCTTCTGAACTGCTCTTATTTCTTTTTACTAGCATCGGTATCTAGTAGAAATCTCTTCGTAGGTTGAGGATATGTCAGAATGGGAGCTGAAACTATTATCAGAGTCCTTGTCCGGTGGTAAACGCTGTCTTTTCTCCATTATTAGGATGGATTTCCACTTGCCTGCAGTCACTTTTACAGTTGAAAACCATTTTCTCTCAGGGAGACTTTCTAAAGTGTCGTTAATTCTTAGCAGTGCATAGCTGTCTCCTCTTTTTTTTTTTTGCGAAATGGCTCTCAAAAATCGTATGTATCTACTCTAGCTAAGGAACAAAGTGACAAAATTTCCCAAAATTTGGTAGATAAGTCTCTTTGGTGTTACCCTGGAGAGACCTGTTTAGATTTTGGTACGATTCGGGGTAAAAGAACCTGCCTTTTTTTTTAAATAGCTCGCAAAAATTGTCAACATCTAAAATAAAAGACTACGTATGCTCAAATGTATCAATTAAATGCCTGTTTTATACGTATGACGATGAAAAGAATAAGACCAACCCCATTACTCTAGGACTAGCCCTTCTCGAGATATTTTAGATTTTCGCATTTCGTTTTTCTATAAGCCGCCAGTGAAATAATGTCCAGTTACCAAATGGAAGCAAAAATTGAATTAAAAATGCAAATTTGGTACAATTTCAAACAATTATGCGTGTTACCTTATACAATTAAACTCTATTTAATCAATTATTAAAGAAATAATGAGAAAATGAATTTGAGTCTGTAGGGGAACTCATGTGCTGCCTACATCAGATTTTTTTAAATTCAGGTCGAAGCCGCGTTTTCTTAAAAATTCCAGTCCGAGACGGACTGGAATGTTGCGGGATTTTATGGTGGATTATAAAAGTCCGCAACATAAGTAACGTGATCATAAAGGCTCGACAAAAGTAGTAATTTCTATTTCTCGATGTGCTTTTGCTGTTTCTCTGTTAATTATGCGACGGAGGATGCCGTATAAAGAAATTCACCGTTAATTTGGCGAGCTACGTCGCTTTTAATGATGGTTACATTCACACCCGTATCTAGACCGACCATTTGACATTCAATGTTGTTTATAGGAGACGTAAGGTCTGTTATCTCTTCCGTGTATAATTTCTTCATAGGGCGACCTGCAAGATAGCCGCTGATTACTTTTCCTGTAGACTTTCTAGAAGCATCGCCTCTTTACACCTTGCTCCATCAGTGGGCATTTTCTCCTTATATGGATACAAAGGGTAATTGCGAAAGTCTTTCAATATTAGATGCCAGCTCCTGTAGACTCTCTTTCAGACTTTTGGCGACGAGATTTTAATTAAACTCTTTTAACTTAATCGCCCAATAGCGGAGTTCCAAGGCACTCGCCAGGACATCGAAGTGCAGACGTTTTCCTGTCAGGAGCGTCTGTAAAGCTTCAGCCACAGGACATCGAAGAGAAGCAGCACGTTGATTACTTTTCCTGTAATCCTTGCTGCTTCTCTTTTGTCTTTTCGTCCCAGCCGCTGCGGAATCCGTTCTCAAAGCATTGACGTATCTCGCAATTCAATTTGACTCGTATTTTGTCTACTCTCTCCAATTGAGCGATGACTCCTTATATACTCTCCATAGAAATTTCTAAAAAGTGCTCGTATTTTCGAAACTAGTGGATATTTCTAGGAAATTCCTGAGGTTTTCAAACCTCGTCAAGTTAGCGATATTTCGCCAAATCTGTCACTAAAGTACGGCAACCCTACTTTCACGCAATAGCACTGGTTATATATAGATATGTGTTCTCTTTGTAGGGTATTGAATAGCCATGCAGCATTTTGCATATTCGTAACAATATGTATTTATGATTATTTTTAAATTTATGTTTCTTACTTATGAATGGAAGTAATAAGTATTTTTTCTAGTTGTAGAAGAGTGTATCTATAATACATAACCATGGAAGATGTTAGTCGCCTAGTGGAAAATCTAAGTGACCCACAGCTACGTAATTTGGTACAGAGGAACCTTTGACTCCTAAAAGGAAAAACCTCGTCGAGATGTTTTAAATTCAAAATAATTTAAAAGTTAAGAATTTAATTTATTAACATATTATAATGCATCGTACAATAAGAGCTATTACAATACATCGGCGAATTTTGATGCTTAGCGCCATCTATTGCACATTGCTAAAACTGAAACTGTTTTGGGATTTACGTTCAGCTCAATAAAGGTACGATCGGCTCATCGTACACATTGTATCGACGGACAAAAATTAAATCCAACAGACCTGGCTCAACGGGAAATCTACAGCGATCCCGCTCTGGTGCTAACTTTCACTACTATAAGACTCGGCAGTGGTTTTTTTTTTTACTTTAAATTTGCCGGTGGCGCCATATAGTGTTATTTGAAAACGAAAATGTTGTGGTTCAAATTTTCTTATTGTGATGGCTTTAAATTTTAAATATTCGAATAAATGTTTTCGGCTTTAAGAATTTATTGATGTTTTCAGTGTTCTTTCAGACAGAATGTTATTTTTAATTCGTTTAATTTATAATATATTTCATCAAATCTTTATGTCATCAGAAAGCAAACACACAATTGTTCTTCTAATGTTTTTTTAACTCGCTTAGAAAATACATATTTATTGCCGTCATCTTTAAAAACTAAATTCCCTGCTCTATACGGGAACTAATAATTTTTGTTCATTGACCTGATGTTGGTATCTTTGCTTTTTGAGAAAAAGGACAGGCACATGAATAAAAAAAAAATATCAAATTGAGAACCCCAAAAGTGAGTAGTAAGTGAGGTTTTACAGAAACCTGAAAAAATCCATTTAAAATTTACTTTGTAACCGGCGGCGTTGTCCGCTATTTACAGCCGAGATTCATTTATCCAATATCAGCTCTGTCGTCTTTTGAAAAGTTTAATAAATAAATTCATCAAATTCCTGCTTTAAATCCCGGGCAACAGAATGTTTCAGTAGAATATATGGAGACAAAAATAAAATGAAAGATAAAATAAACTTATATTCTTTATTATTTCAGTTCTAATTTGCATTGCGCTAATAGTTTTTTTTTAAATTTATTATTAGTTTAAATAAATACTTTAGGCCTTTCGCTATAGAAATGCATACAATACAGAGGAACATAGACAACTAATTCCAGCGCTATCTTCTTGTCTTTTCCAATACTAGAAATCCGACGGTAACATCTCATTTTCAACTCTCACTTTGACCTCGTGGTTTTGACGAGAAAGTGTCAAAAACCTTCTGTGATTGGCTACTTTTTTTTACATGCCGCTCATCAACTGTTAATCACTTTCTTTTCGTAAGCTAATGGGGTTTGATTTCCGAGCACCCGTGCGGATCACAAATAGCGATACTTTTTCTTAATTACTTCGCGGAAGTAGGGCTCATCCGAAAAAAATCCCAACTGTTTAGGCCCAACCCACCTCAGAAAGATCCTTGGACCGTTTTTGATAGCCTGTGTCAACCACCTATTATATAGGATATATCTGCGGAATTATTATCTCAAACAAATTTGGCGTTTTCCCAACTTGAAGTTTTAGCTTATTCCCCCATTCCCACCATGTTCTGAAGACTAGCTGAACCACCATTCGGACACAGCGGAAGATCGCTATGCATAAAACACCTCACTGGAAAATAAACTACGTTTAAATGTAATAAGCATAATAGTGCGAAAGCTGTAAATCTCCCACCTTTAAGGGTGAGCGTCAGTAAACCTTCTGCCCTATCCGCTCTTTGTTAACTTTCGCAGAACACGTTTTTCGCCGAAATTCTGATCAAACAGTTGCGAAATATTTTCTGAAAGATAAAATGCAATGCTTAGATGATATTAAAACTAAATTTAATACCCAACAAAACATAAAATATATATTTTATTTTAATCCGAAATATTTTTGGCGCTGCCATCTGTTGAAGACCCAGACCGTCCGGCTCGTCAGCAAGGACTTGAGCAACAATTTGGACGGCCTTTAATGAACATTTTTAAATATCTATTCCTTTTAATACAGTATTAAATACAACAACAGATCATATATATAATAATGCCACAATCACGGAAAGGTAAATTCTCATTCTACAAATTTGATAAGGGGATCTGAATGTGCATCACTGAGGACTGCAGTTTTGTCTTCAAGTCCAAGTTCAATTACGTTTCCGTGATTGTGGCATTATTATATATGATCTGTTGTTGTATCTAATAGCTTATTAGAAGGAATAGACATTTAAAAATGTTCATTAAAAATTAAAAATAATAGGTATAAATTACAACAACAGATGGCAGCACCAAAAATATTTTGAATTAAAATAAAAAAAATATATTCTATGTTTTATTGGGCATTAAATTTAGTTTTAACATGGTCTAAGCATTGCATTTTATCTGTCAGAAAATATTTCACAACTGTCTGAGCAGAATGTCGGCGAAAAACGTGTGCCGCGAAAGTTAACAAAGCGCGGATAGGGCAGAGGATTTACTGACGCTCACCCTTAATTACTTCGCAGAAGTAAGAGTTATCCGAAAAAATCTCCACTGTTTAAGCCCAACCCGCCTCAGAAAGATCCTTGGACCGTTTTGGTAGCCTGTGTTAACCATCTATTATATAGGATATATCTATGGAATTATTGTCACAAACGAATTTGGCGTTTTCCCAACTTGAAGTTTTAGCTCATTCCCATTTACCTCCATGCTCTGGAGACTATAACCACCATTCGACCGCAGCGGCAGCGAGCTATTCATAAAACACTTCACTGGAAAATAAACTACGTTTAAACGTAATAAGCATAATAGTGCGAAAGCTGTAA
Source organism: Amaurobius ferox (assembly GCA_951213105.1). NCBI lineage: Eukaryota > Metazoa > Arthropoda > Arachnida > Araneae > Amaurobiidae > Amaurobius > Amaurobius ferox. The sequence continues at coordinate 43,940,080 of OX578138.1, forward strand.
ATCCCCCCCCCCCCCTCCCCTTTATTACGATGAAATACCAACTGAAGAGCATCAAATAATTTATCCCGGGGGACTTGCTGGGGGAGCCCTTGCTACACTCCTGAAAAATAATAAAAAAAAGTTCTTCAGAAAGATTCGGCAGTGTGACAGGTCCACCTGTGGGCACTCTCAAAGCGCCGCCACAGGTAATAATTATCGGGTTACCTTCTTCACACTTCTGCTGTCTCTTTCGATTAGTTGCGGGCCTTTCTGGGGCGGAGCACACAGGTGCGTAGAAACAGGTTGACACGGGAGGGTGGGAAAAAGCGGAAGAATATAGTACGTAATAACGTCAAATGTGAGGGGAAAATTCCTTATAGGAAAAGCTGTTTGTTAGTTTTCAAAATAAACAAATGTGATGCCAAAAGCCCGTAATAATTTTTGCTTTTTCATACAATCTAATATAGTATGGAGAAAGTGTTGTTTTCACGAAAATTTTAGAATTCGAGATTTTGATGCCAATATATGTTTGAAGCCCTCCTGAACACGTTTTGGATATTTTTGGAGTGATGTCCGTCTGTAGTCGATTTCCTGTGTGCACGGTAGAGACTGCAAATATGAATGGATTTTCACGAAACTTTAGATCCGGCTTTGTTTACGAAAAATCTAGAACTAGATGGAATTTTTTTTTTTTAATTCGTGCGAAAACTTCGAAATTTATTCGAAATTTTATATTTTACTTTCCTTATATACATAATGTATAAGGAAAGTATTTGTGACGGGGTCGAAAATTCGAATTCGAGTTTTCGACGGGAGAGCACTTTTCAAGCATCTCTGATCACGAATCAAACATTTATGAGGTGATGTCTGTGTGTGTGTGTGTGGGGGGGGGGGGTGTATCAGTGAGTCTGTGGAGACGATATCTCACGAACGAATGGAGCGATTCGAATAAAATTTGGTACAAAAATCACAATCCGTGAATACTGGAAGTTTATTGTTTTTAAACGCAATTGAATGTTCAGAACCCCCTAAATTTTCGAGTGAAATTTTTAAAAAATCATCAGAAAATCAAAACTTTTAATAAAGTTACGCAAATAGACATTTCTTATGCAATTTTTCCTTAGAAAACGATTAACATAAACTTTAGAGTGCTAGCATGATCCGTTCTCGAGATATTGCACATTTTTCAAATAAATTTATCAAAAAATTCCATAAATTAAAAAAAGTATATTAACTGTTGAGAAACATGTTCACTTTTCGTATGTGATATCCTGCGATAAATTTGGTGACATCACTCTAGTGGATCTAGCTCGTTCCATTCATGAGAAAAGATGCTTTGAGTAATACTTTTGTATTTGAACACCAATAGTCATTTATCTGGTATAAGAATATCTTATTTCTTTGTCCATAACGCTTGGCGAGATTTTGGCGACAAATTTGGCGGAATCTCGCAAACTTGGCGACTTTTTAAATGTTGCCAAATTAACGAAAATCTCGCCAAATAGATAAAAATGACGCTAAATCAATGAAAATGACGACTTATTGAAGAAAATTCAATATCTTGGAAAGAATATAAGTATCTATGATAGCATTTTTTTTTAACTGCAAAAGTAGTAAATTCATTGCATTATATAAGGAAAGTCATGTGTCACAGAGATCATCAGAGATCATCACCCACATCAGATTTTTTTTTAAAGTGAGAACATAGGACAAGATTGGACATAATCATGCATGTAAAAGGGTTTAATTATGGGTCAATGATCTTGAATGAGAATTGATAGTTGCAATCATTGTTGTGTGAAAGATAGCCGCGATACAATTTTTTGTTCGTGACTCTATTAGCCCTCTCGGGGGGCGAGAAACGCCCTCCCCCCCGGGGTTACATTGTCAATTATGGTATCAATCGAAAGATTTTATCAAACCCTTTAAAGTGAACACGGTATAATTGCAATCATTTGCACCCACGATACCGATTTTTCATAAATTTTCTTGTAAAATTTGAAAAAAAAAAAAATCTGATGTGGGCAACACATGACTTTCCTTATATAATGTAATGAGTTTACTACTTTTACAGTAAAATAAATAGGTTTTTCTTATAGTAGATACTACTATTCTTTCCAATATATTGAATTTTCCACAATTAGTTGTCATTTTCATTGATTTAGCTTCATTTTTATCTATTTGGCGAGATTTTTCGTTAATTTGGCAACATTTCAAAAAGGCACCAAATTGGCGACATTGTGCCAAATTCGTCGCCAAAATCTCGCCAAGCGTTATGGACAAAGAAATAAGTTATTCTTACAGCAGATAAATGACTATTGGCGTTCAAATACAAAAGTATTACTCAAAGTATCTTTTTTCATGAATGGAACAAGCTAGATCCACGAGAATGATGTCATCCAATTCATCGCATGGTATTACATATGAAAAGTGACCATGTTTCTCAATAGGAAATATTTTTTTTTTTTATTTTATATGAGTTTTCGATAATTTTTTTGAAAAATGTGCAATATCTCGAGAACGGTTCATGTTAGCGTTCTAAAATTTATGTCAATCGTTTTCTAATGAAAAATTACATAAGAAATGTCTATTTGCGTAACTTTATTAGTGGTTTTGATTTTTTAACGATTTTTTCAAAATTTCATTCGAAAATTTAGGGGGGTTCTGAACATTCGATTGCGTATAAAACAATAGGCTTCCAGTGTTTATGGATTGTGATTTTTGTACTAAATTTGGTTCGAATTGCTCCATTCGTTCGTCAGTTATCGTCTCCACAGACTCACTGACACACACACACACACGCACACACACAGACATCACCTCAAAAATGTTTGATTCGTGACCAGGGATGCTTGAAACGTGCTCTCCCGTCGAAAACTCGAATTTTAATTTTCGACCCCGTCACAATACTTTCCTTATACATTATATGTATATAATTAAAGTAAAAAATGTATTCTGGTATATGAGAATCGAGTTAGGCCACATTTCTATTACTTCCTTATACATAGTTTTCTGTCTCTATTCAATAATATACGTATATTTCAGAAACATTTTTTTTTTCAAATCCGAAACTGCACATAAAATTAATATAAACTTAAAAAATTTTGTGGCCCTTTTTATTAACACGTTACAACATAGTTGAATAGTGTTTATGACTTTGTTCATGCTGTCTGTCTGTCCGTTCGCACGATAACTGCCGTAAAATTGACTTTATCAAAATGAAATTTTAGTATGTTGTTGAGACTGTCTGTGGGACATATGGGAATGTAAATGAATAATATCACCCAATTAGCTTTGGATTGAACCCGGGTTGAAGAAATGAAATACATTGAACCCTCGGGGACCTAATTTTTCAAACACTTTTTAAGCGAAATTAAAATTCTCAAAGTGCTTCGAAAATTTTAGAAAATATACAAATTATCCCATAAAATATTATAAAAAAAAATTTCAGCAAAATATCTTCGTTAGTTTTTTAAATAAAAATCAAAATAATAATGACACCCATGTAATATGAAGAGGTCACATGACCCACTTCAAACTGAAATAAGGCATCCATCTTGTGACAAATCGTGATTTTTAAAGTTCTTTTTAATTTATATTTATTGTTTCATCCGTCCTAAAACTGCTTTATTTTTGCGTTTTTTCAGTGCATCAATATTCTGCGTCAATGCAGTTACAATATTTTGAGTTTAAATGATCATCATACTTGGATTATTTCTACAACGAAGCCTAACTTTAATGAGTGTAAAATAAACAATTGATTGTAAAGATGAGTTTTATAAGAATTACTGAATTTTTATCTGAAAAATTATATAACTCTTGAGACTAGAATTAAAGTTTATGAATGAAATACTCACTACTTTTACATAGAGAGCCAGACGATTTATATGTTAATGGCGTCATTTGAATAAAATTTGAATGAAGTTTTAAGCATGGAGTTGGAACGTACTTTTACCTCCATGGTTTTAATTTTCTAAGTAAAATAAATTATTGTAGTTCTGTGATAATTAAAATAATATCGTCGCTGAATGTATCGTATTTTAGAGATGTTTAAATAAAATTACAGTTGGACAGTGTTTTATAATCAATGCTTTATGTATGACTGATCTTTATTTATATTTAGTGTTGCATACGTCCTAAAACCGCTTTATTTGTGCATATTATAAGTCTTTCTAAATTCTGTGCTACGCAATTACAATATTTTTTTATTTTAAGTGATCACTAAACTTTGAATATTTCTACAACGAAGCCTAATTTTAGCATATGCAAAATATAAACAAAACAAGCGATTGTAAGATGAGTTGTTTAAGAACTGTTGAATTTTATAACGCAAAATTATTTAGCTCTGAAGTCTGTAATATATGGGATATGAATGGAATATTCATTGACTTTACTTAGACAGAGAAAAGCAAGCGATTCTATTGCATTGCCTTTTTTGATGAAATTTTAAGTTTCCAATTATTGTATTATGAGAATTTTAAAAATATCACCGCTGAATGTATCGCATTTTAGAGATGTTTAAATAAAATTGCGTTTCCGTTGGAAAGTGTTTCATAATCAATGCTTTATGCATGATTAATCCTTTTTGTTCTTTTTGATATTAACAAAATGGCAAAACACAGTTTTACTAATTTTGGTATTATTAATTTTCTAGTATTGTTTGATCTTTAAAACCTTTATCACAGTTTTCTGCAAGTTTAATTGTCCTCTGTGTGTTCAAAGCCGGATTAAGTGTTGTGGGGAGGCTGAAATGTAGTGGGGGAGTCCTTGATGGAAATGAATGAATGTTATACCGCGTCCCATAATTAATAGGTAAGAAGGACCTAAGTTATGAAGACCTGTAGAAACAGTATAATGCAGATAATAAAATCATGTTAAATGTTTTATCCATTATCTTTTTTCCACAGATCATTATAAAAGTAGACGACATTATTTAACACATTCCTGTCATTTTTCTAGATGTTTGACAAGAGCAGCTGATGTAGTGTCATCCAATTCGATAGTTCTCGAAATATCACTTTCCAACTTCAGACAATTCAGTCGAGCCTCATTCATAGTGATTTCTCAAGTCTATTTTTGACCAATTTCAGTTTGGAAAAAGATCTTTCACTGGTACAATTTGTAACCATAAGGACTAAATAAATTTGTAGGGCTATTTCTACGTTAGGTAAAGGACCTTTGACTTTTTTTTTCAATAACAGTCTAAACATTCAACGTTTATGGCTTATCTTATTTTTGCCCCCTTCTTTTCGTTTTTACTTTCCCTGCAATACATGATAATGTATAGGGAAAGTATTGGAATCATGTCGAAAATCGCAACTCGAGTTTTCGACGGATCTATTCTACATGTTTTGAGACCTCTAGAATACGAAAAAACTATTTTTAGTGTGACGTCTGTGTGTGTGTCTGTCTGTCTGTGTGTCTGCCAGTGCAATGATTGTATCCACTCTAACTCAAAAACTAATGGACCGAATTTCATAAAATTTGGTAAGACTCTTGAGCGTGACCCTGGTGCTGATTAATTTTTGGTACAATTCGGAAAAAAAGAACCCGCCTTTTTTTGCGAAATGGCCCACAAAAATCTCACGTATCCACTCTAGCTGAAATACTAATTGACCAAATTTCACAAAATTTGGTGGATAAATCACTTGTGGGATACTCTGGTGCTGATTAGATTTTGGTACGATTCGGAAAAGAACAACCTGCTCTTTTTTACGAAATGGCCCGCAAAAATCGCCAATATATATATTAAAAAAAAAGACTACGTATGTTCAAATGTATCAATTAAATGCTTGCTTTATACGTAATATTTCACGAGAAAAAGAATAAGAACAACTCTATTACTCTAGGACTAACCGTTCTCGAGATATTTCGGATTTTTGTCATTTTTGTTATGCCGTCTTTGGAAAAATGTCCAATTGCCAATTAAAAGCCGAAATTGAATTAAAAATGAAAATTTTGTGTTATTTTGTACAATTAAACTCAATTTAATGAGTCCTTAAAGAAATATAGAAAAACTGAATTCACGTCTGCAGGGAAAGTCATGTGCTGCCCACATCAGATTTTTTACATTCTTGTTGAAATGACCGAAAATATATTAATTAATTCAATAGTAAGGTTGTCATCCAGGTTATATAGAGATCAACGAGTTTGGTGGCTTCTTTTGCAATTTCTTTTGGGTTGAGATGATCTAGATTCACCAGAAATCCAAAACAGGAAGAAATTAATGAAACTACTAAGGAGCAACTAAATTATATGCAGTAAGTCTCTGGGCCAGTGAGACAACAAACTGGTCATCTGAGTAACTAAATCAATAAACAAATTCTTTGATGGTTGTATACTATTGCAAAACTAATTCACTGCATTATCTTTTAGTAATTTTTTTATTTTTATTTATTTATTTTTCATTTTATTTTATTTCATTTATTTATTTATTTTTTTTTTTTTGGGGGGGGGGGGGAGGTCTAGCCTGCAGCCTACTCAAGCTACCTTTGGTTCCGGCCCTGTAAAATAGTCCAATATTTTAACAGTTGAATAAGTTCATTAGCTATTAGAATTTTAGAATTCTGAATCGTACAGAAAAAAAAAAAACATGATTTAATTCATATAAAAAATTTTGAAATATAAATAATAGCATAACATTTGAAAATTGAATTATTTTAGGATCCAAGATACCACTGCAGATAATAGCATCCATCGACCAATTTCACGCATATGCGCTCGTCAACATAGAATTAGAGCCGCCATAAAAATTGTAGATTCCCCCTAAAATTATTTGTCACGGGACCCCTCGACATTTGATTTCTTCTCCTTGTGAATCTTTCAAGTCTTCTCTTTCTTTAAAAAAATAAATCTTGGCCCCCCTCCTGGCGCCCAGGTCCCCACTAGAGTGGTGTCCATCTCATACACCCCCCCCCCCCCCTTTAATGAGCGACCCTGATGGATCCCTACCATGGCAGCAAGAAAACTTTCTTGTGCTACAATTTTGCAACCACTGGCAAATTCAGCCCTACAACGCAGCCGGCATCTAATTCCCAGAGATGAGATTGGGCCCAGGCTGTAAAAACGCTGCAACGGCCAAATTCATACTCCTAGAACTCCTATAGGAGCATTTCCAAAGTTTGGATCGCGCTTCCATTGCAGATAACAGCATCCGTTGATGACCGATTTGATGCTTTTTATGCGAACAAGTTTTCTTACTGCTATTTGAGGTAGCGGTTATTCCCGATCAATGCATAGGCTCAATTTTTATTAAATTTGTTACCGGCTGCATGGTAGGACTGAATGTGTCGGTCTCCATTGCAAAAGTGTAGCACATATGGCAAGTCTGCTCTCTGTCATTTCAGGTATCGGCTATTCCATGCTGACAAACATAAGCAGAGCCAAGTAGTGGAGGTGGGGATTATAACCTCCCCATTGGCGGAGGAAGTTCTTCATTGGGTCTACATTGAAAAACAACATCCATCGTTGTAAGCTTTCCCTAATTCGGTCATATAGACTTCTTATAGGCCTTTGAAAGAGGAGGTGGGACAGCCCAGTAATTAGAGCGCGGTAATTGCACTAGGACACTCCGCGTTCGATTCTCACCTCTGCCCAAAATGTCCCTGTGTTCACGCGGAATATGGGCACGTTAAATATGGGAGTCCGTAAGTCCTTCCGAGAGGTTGGTGGTATGGGAAGGAGGGTGCGTTCCCTTTGGATACCGCCCCACTGGGTGCCGGTTTAAAATGGGTGGAACTTCCCTGTTGTCCAATCAGATACCTTACACCTTCGGGTAGCCGGCCACTCAAACAGCTGCTACAAACCCTTTGGGTCAGTCGAGTGGTCTGGGTTTGCAACACCTTCGGGTAGGTCGGACGGTCTGGGTTGAAGAAGAAGTGGAGAAGACTTTGAAAGATCTATTATCGGTCATAATCCCCCTTCCGGAAACCCTGGATATTCGCAAATGCATATAAAAGTGAAACACATGGGGGTTTACAGCGATAGATTACGTTTACCAATATGGACCTTATGAAGAAATAATGTAGTTGTTGTACTAATGAAAGTTAGGACACAGAATACTATATATTATTAGTCTGTGGGTTAGGAACTCCCTCCTTGCCTACACATACACTGTAAATAGAAACGCCTGAAATTCAAAATTTGATGAAAATAAAACTTCATTTCAAACACGAATTTTACCTGAAATACGTTTATCATATGTGCTTTCACGAGTGAAAATGGATCATATACGAGTCGACAAATGAAAAGAGCGTTTCACACAAGAAATTTCACTGAAATTCAAACACTATAGTTTCGTGAATAATTCAATCGCTAAGAACCATTGACATTAATTAAAATGACGGTTTACGGCGTACTGGAATTAAATGTGTATCAAGTAATTTGCACTTTAATAATTTAGATATCTGTGATTTCAACTGTAATATGCACTTAAATTTTTTTAATAGCAGCACTCATGAAAAAGCACTGTTTAAAAAGTGAATTCAATCATTATTGGATATATAAATGTTTTCAGGAAAGAAGGCTTAGTTACGTTACAATTGGACAAATCAAAATATAAATAATGAGCTATCTATTGCTTTCATAATATTAGTGTATGGTATACTAATTTTGTAACTGACAATAATTCACAATAACATCACTGTAAGATTTTCATAAGTATGATTTTGTGATATACGAAAATACCAATAATTAAAAATATATTATAATTTTATTTCATTTATTCCTCCGATACTAAATTTTCTTATTCAAAATAAATGGTTGAAACATTTTATGTATCTAAATTTTTGTCAGCACTGTTGAGACCTTACTGTTGATACATAATGATACTATACGACAAGACAAGGCACCGATATGCAATGAAAGCGCGATTTTAACTTTGGAAAACACCCCTATATAGGCGAATTTTATGAGTGAAAATTATTTCACTTTGGTAATTCCGTACTTGAAAGGATCGTGAGGGAATTCTGATACAGAGTACATTCCGAAGCGACATTCTAAAAGACTGACGGTATAACGATAATATGTATAATGGGTTGAGGATTTGGAATGACCTGAAAGTACCCCAACAACACTTTTTTTCACAGTGACGTAAGATTTACGTCACACTGTGACTTTGGGACGTCACAGAACGTCGCAGTACGTCTCGGCAATGTCACATTGAGGTCACAGCGAAGTCATTTTGGTCATTTTCATGGTCGTTTGTGACGTCGCATATTAACTTGTTTGTGACGTCGCATTGTAATTGCCATTGTAATGTCATCACATTGTTACGTATTAATTAAATTGTGGAAACGTCACAGAATATAGTCACAATGAAGTTACAAAGTTACTAATACGTAACGTCGCATAGAAGTCACAAATATGATGTCACATTGTGACCCAGGTGTCTAGTGACTACAACGTCACTGTCACACATGTGACGATCTTTGCTGTGAGGGTAATAATCCAGTTATTCCAATAAATGAATTAGACTGTATCTGTGTACTTCTTTGCATTTAATTCTCGAACTTTTCTATTCTTTCTTCCAACTTTGTATCCACACTCTTTCTTCATCATCCGGCCTGGCATTCCACTGGAGAAAGAAACCCATCTCGAGCAAAGGGTGATCATTGCGAATTCGGGGACTTAACGAGTCACTTCCCGGGCAATTGGTCATCCGGATTGCTTTTGATGTTCCACCGCTAATGGTTTTTAGACGCGAGCCACCTTAATTGCATAGATTCCCTCAATTTACTCACTCGCCTCCATTTCTGCCATATATTTTTTCATTCCATTCCGTTTCATCGTCTCGTATTAGCGAGAGTCCTAATGAGAGATACCAAAAGAAAGGGATGCCATTCGTGAGTCAGGAATTGTTACATTTCTGTCAGAATGGACGTCGTCACGAAACTTGCCTATTATTTGGCATCTGAGGCCAGGGGCGATTATATTTAAAACATCCATGTGTGAACGGTCTCCACACCATACAACTCTCATTTGATTTGGTCGTCGATATTAGGGGATTTTACTCTTTTGTGGCTCTTAATCAATCATCACCTATGGTCAAATTTACTCACAGGAGGGCCAAATAAAAGAAAGAAAACGTTTTAATGAGCCACAGATTTTTATTCATTATTTTTTTTCTGCAAATTCCAAATTTAAAAATGTTTAAATATTCTGACTACAAAACAACGAAAACCACCTGCTAAATTGTTTTTAAGTTCATTCAGATGGTTTAAAGTGATACGGGTGTGAGATGACTGGAACTGTGTTTGAGATTTTAGCTTTACAACAAAGTTGAAAAGTGTTTATGACTTTGTTCATTCTGTCTGTCAGTCAGTCTGTCTGTCTGTCTGTTCGTTAGCACGACAACTGCCGTAAAAATGGCTTAATCAAAATGAAATTTTTGTATGTTGTTCAGACGATCTGTAGGACCTATGAGAATATAAATGAATAATATCACCTAAATAGTTTTGGATTGAACCCAGGTTGACAAAATGAAATATATTGAACCCTATGGGACCTAATGTTTCAAACATTTTTTAAGCGAATTTAAAATTCACAAATTGCTTCGAAAATTTTAGGTAATATTCAAATTAACCCATAAAATATATAAAAAAAATTTCAGCATAATATATTCAGTAGTCTTTTAAATAAAAATTAAAATAATAATTGCACCTCTTATATGAAGCGATCACGTGACCATGATATGAAACGATCACGTGACCCACTTCAAAATGATATATGGCATCCATCTTGTTTCAAAATCGTGATTTTTTAAGTTCTTTTTAATTCATATTGAGTGTTGTATTCGTCCTAAAACCGCTTAATTTTTGCTTAAATTCTATGCATCTACATACTGAAACAACGCAATGACAATATATTTGAGTTTAAATGATCATCCAAATTTGATTATTTCTCCAACGAAGCCTATTTTTCACTTATGCAAAATGTAAACAGTAAATGTAATTCTAAAATATTTTTCTATAATATAAAAAAATATTTTTTAAATAACTTGATTAATTTATTGTGTACTGTCAAAAATTTTTGGAGGTCCAGTTTTTGACTTTCCGCGGTCCGGACTTGGACCGAGGTCCGCCAGTTGCCGACCCCCGCCCTAGACCCTCCGGAATTAGATACTGAATCAATAAGAGTCATTATCTAAGCTATATCTATAACCAATTTTGAGAAATAGATGTTTCAAGGAAAATTTTTGAACCGGAAGTAGAAACGGAACCGAAAGGCGGTCTCATTAGTTAAGGGTGAGCGTCAGTACATTTTCTGCCCTATCCGCGCTTTGTTAACTTTCGCGGCACACATATTTCGCCGAAATTCTGCTCAAACAGTTGCGAAATATTGTTTTATAGATAAAATGCTATGCTTAAATTATATTAAAACTAAATTTAATAACCAATAAAACATAGAATATATGTTTTATTTTAATTTAAAATATTTTTGGTGCTGCCATCGGTTGTCGTAATTTAATTCATACCGACTATATTTATTTTTTAATGAACATTTTTAAATGTCTATTCCTTCTAATACGCTATTAAATACAACAACAGATCATAATCACAGAAACGTAATTGAACTTGGACTTGAAGACAAAGGAACTTGAAGACAAAACTGCAGTCCTCAGTGATTACAGTTCTCTGAAACAACACAATTACAATATATTTGAGTTTAAAGGATCCAACATTGGTCCATGGTTTTAAGTTTTTAAATAAAATAAATGATTGCAGTATTGTGATAAATGAAAGGAATGGACTAAAAGTGTATGAATGATATAGAGAACCAAGCGATATATATTTCAATGACATCATTTGAATAAAGTACATTTTTTTCGATGAAGTTTAAAGTGTTCAAATGTAATAAATTATTTTAGTCTTGTGATAATTTTAAAAATATTACCATTGAATGTATCGCATTTTAGAGATGTTTAAATAAAATTACATTGCTGTTGGAAAGTATTTCATAAATGCTTTATGCACGATTGATCTTTCTTGTTGATTTTATGCACATTTGACTATTTCCTTTTACAAGTTAAATATCATTAAATTTGCAAAAAAATTGGCAGGAAATGTCTTCTTATAAGAAAGATGCATTTTATAAACACCAGATGCCATAACAGAATCTGTGTAAAAAGCCATCACCAAATTCGAGACCATTCAAATCATGGGGGAAAAATGACCATTTTCGTAAGAATTAACACAATACTTTAACTATATTCTGCAAATAACATTAAACTAATTATAAAAAATTTATACTCTAAATGAATAATATAATTTTAATATTTAACACTGTCTAAGCAGAGAATAAATGAAAACGAGGTCATATTGCATTTGTTATGCATGCATGCTTATTTCAAAGCCTCTTTATAAGTTAAAGATGAGTTTTATAAACATTGGATACCAACCATAACAGAATTGGTGTAAAAAACAATCACCAAATTTGAGACGATATTAATGATAGAAAAGAAATGCCCATTTTTTTTAATTTAAAAAAGTTTGTAAAAAGCGATAAAGTAAAAGCTTTAAACTTTTGTTTTAAAATAAAAAATATCTTAAATAACAAGAAATATTATAAACTAAAAGGAGTTTGTTAAGGTAATGAAGTGCATGTTATTCAGTATCATGTTTTTATAGCATTCTGCACCTACATTAGCAGAAAAATACTATGAAAAGATTGTAGAATCAGTAAATGAACAAAATCGTACAAGTAGAAACAATATTCTGCAAATAATATCAAATTAATTATAAAAAAAAAATTATACTTTCAATAAATAAAATAATTTTAATATTTAACACTGTCTAAGCTGAGAATAAATGAAAACGTGAACAGAGATTGCATTTGTTGTTATGCATGCATGTTTATTGCAAATCCTGTAAAATCAAATTATTCTGTTACATGTTTTTTTTATGTAGTTTTAGTTTTAGATACGTATAAAATTACACTAAATGAAGTTTGCTTCATTTACTATTATATAGATTAAAATTATTTTAATATAAACACTAACCAAAACTAATAAATAAGTATTTTTACTTGCAAGTGGGTTGGTTATAAATGAAGTAACTTTCATTTAGTGTAATTATACCTGTCTAAGTCTAAATATATGAAAACATGTAAAAGAATAATTAATGATTTTACAAGATTTGAAATAAATATTCATGCATGACAACAAATGCAATCTCGGACCCCGTTTTTATTTAATCTCCGCTTAGACAGTATCAAATATTAAAATTATTTTAATCATTTAAAGAATACATTTTTTATAATTAATTTTATGTTATTTGCAGAATACCATTTCTGCTAATACGATTGTGTTCACTTACTGGTTCTACATCTTTTCATAGTAATTTTTCCGAGCCTGTATGCACACATACCACGATGCTCAAAACATGCACTTTTCCCGTTTGCTTTTAAAGCGATATTTAATGCTAAAAGTAATATATGCATATAATAATGCTAGGAAGATATATAAAATAAAATAAAAGTTAAAGCTAAATATAATTAAATAAGTTAAAATATATAAATTAAGCAACGTGTGAACCAAACCAACACACGAAGATACAAACCAGGCGGCGGGAATGGGAAAGAATGAATCACAGACTAATATTATATACTAATATAATGTTCAGACTAATATAGTATTCTGTGGAATGAATGACTCCATTCAGTGTTGCTAGATACGCAGAACCTATGTTTCTTCCGCCGCGGTAGAAATCAGTTGATGGAAGCTTCGAGAACTACGTGACGTCACATCCGATCACCGAAATCAAGTAGCATCGGCCGCGGTTAGTACTTGGGAGGGTGAAGATAAACAGGAAGGGAGATCCCTGACCACCTGTGTTGGAGGACAAAGCTGATAGGGGATTGGCAAGAAGCCTCAAGGGAAGGGAGGAGGAATGGTTATTATTACGTATGAAAAATGGTAATTTTAATGTAATATAAACGGTATTTATAACGTATGATAAACGGTATTTATAACGTATGATAAACGGTAATCCATGAAAATGCCTTCAGGAAAAGAGTTCCAGAACAAAGCTGAAAGAGGATTTGAGCAGGGGGGTTAAAAGAATGGAGCGATAACGGTTATTTTTACGTATGATAAATTGGTATTTCTAACGTAATAAAAACGGTTATTTTAACGTATAATAAACAGTAATACATACGTATTTAAAACGGCATTTCTAGATACGGTATGTTCATATATGGTAATTCATACGTATGATATATGGTATTTTTATATACCGTTTATTCATAACGGTATTATAACCAATGTATTACCGTTTATCGTACAACACATGCGAAAATATAACGTATAAACGGTTTAACGACGGTTATAATACCGTATGTGTGTGACTTGGGAAGGGCAAAATGCTCTGAAAGATTGCCGGCATGATTGTGAATTGTATTTCATGCCAACGCAAATTACGTAAACTTCTTCAAATAATGTAGATTTCTCTTCTTTCACTAAAAAAAACTGATGTGGGCAGCACATGACTTTCCTTATATAATGCAATGAATTTACTACTTTTACAGTTAAAAAAAATGTTATTTTTATAGTAGATACTTATATTCTTTCCAAGATATTGAATTTTCTTCAATTAGTCGTCCTTTTTATCAATTTGGCGAGATTTTTTGTTAATTTCGCAACAATCAAAAATCTCGCCAAGTTGGCGATATTCCGCCAAATTCGTCGCCAAAATCTCGCCAAGCGTTATGGACGGAGAAATAAGTTATTCTTACAGCAGATAAATGACTATTGGCGTTCAAATACAAAAGTATTACTCAAAGTATCTTTTTTCATGAATGGAACGAGCTAGATCCACGAAAATGATGTCACCAAATTTATCGCATGGTATTACATATGAAAAGTGAACATGTTTCTCAATGGGAAATATTTTTTTTTATTTTATATAACTTTTTGATAATTTTTTTGAAAATTGTGCAATATCTGGAGAACGGCTCATGTTAGCTTTCTAAAATTTATGTCAATCGTTTTCTAATGAAAAATTACATAAGAAATGTCTATTTGAGTAACTTTATTAGTGGTTTTTATTTTTTGATGATTTTTTCAAAAGTTCACGTGAAAATTTAGGGGGGGTTCTGGACATTCGATTGCGTATAAAAACAATAGGCTTCCAGTATTTATGGATTGTGATTTTTGTACCAAATTTCGTTCGAATCGGTCTATTCGTTCGTCAGTTATCGTCTCCACAGTCTCACTGACACACACACATACACATACTTTCACACACACACACACAGACATCACTTCAAAAATGTTTGATTCGTGATCAGGGATGCTTGAAACGTGCTCTCCCGTCGAAAACTCGAATTCGAATTTTCGATCCCGTCACAATACTTTCCTTATACATTATGTATATAAGGAAAGTAAAAATAAACGTCCCAAAAATGTAAAATTCTGTTTTCTTATACAGATT
The DNA here is from genome assembly GCA_951213105.1 of Amaurobius ferox. Classification (NCBI taxonomy): domain Eukaryota; kingdom Metazoa; phylum Arthropoda; class Arachnida; order Araneae; family Amaurobiidae; genus Amaurobius; species Amaurobius ferox. The sequence goes on from OX578138.1 coordinate 43,955,487, forward strand.
TTATTTAAAGGGTGATGCTATTTTGGAGATAAAAATTCACAATCGTTTCTATAAATTATAACGAATAAAACAATTGCTAATTTTCCTTCACAGAGAGCGCCTTTTCTGACATTAGAATTTTGAAAATATAACTTGTATAAAAGATAATTTTATTAATTTATGAAGCAAAAAATTAGTCGCAATTTCGCCATAAGAAAAGTTTAAGATTTTTAGTTTGACGTTAATTTTAGCACAGCATAGTTGATACATGGATGCAGAGCATAGGTGATACATTTTTTAATTTTTCGCGGACAAGTTAAATTAATAATGATCTGCTTCACAACTGCTTAAAACGCAAACCGGGATATATCGGCATACGTAAGCTTCAGAAATCAACTAAATTTCTTTCTTCAGTGCAAAAAGTCTGGACCTGAACGCCTAAATCAGTGACAGACTATGTCGGCCAAACTGAAAGGGATAAATGGCAGATCATAATACAGTATCGCCACCTAGTGTGATGAATGGGAAGTAAAACAGAAAAAATATGAAAATGTGAACGTGAAAAGCAAAAATAAATGAATAAAAAAATAAAATATATAAAGGACAAAGAATATGAACATAGAGAAATAGACAGGGTCATGCCATACCTTGGGAAAATATGGAGTCATTGACAAATCCTTAATTAGATTAATTAAATGTTTATTGATATGAAAAGATTCAAAGAAATCCAAATTAAATAAGGGGAAATAATAAATAACTGAAAAGCACTTTTGAACAATGGAGACAAAAGAAAATCAAACCTGCGTCTAGTCAATGGATAATGAATTGCGATAAAAAATTTATTAATTTCTTGGTATTTTACATAATTTTTATGCTCTTTATTGCAACGAAGTTAAATTAATTTCCTATCCGTACTGTAAACAAAACATACGCATGTCAAAAAGAAATCCGCCCGAACAGGGACTCGAACCCTGGACCGTTAGGTTAAAAGCCTAACGCTCTACCGACTGAGCTATCCGGGCTCAATAACGGCTTCTTCTTCGTCTATTATGTTTTTAAGAACAGGTTCTCAAACTCCTCAGACTTTAAAAAGTCAGGGATTATTGACAGCCAAAACAAAACGAGGATTATTGACAAAATAGACACATGAAACTGCAAGAAAACAAATTAGAATGAAAATTGTTTTCTAAATTGACACTGAGTGATTCAAATATTTCTCATATTATATTATGGGAGTATCGATTATAGGAATTCACTCATTTTCCCCACATACTTTAGATTTTCGCTATACATATAAAAAGTAATATTAATTCAAATTTCAACTAATTAACTTTAAGTATTTTAGCTTAATAAATTTCAATTTATGCCTAATATTATTTTTTATTTTACTATAAAAATTAAATCCTGGCGTAGATGAGCTTGTTTGGTGGTGCTATCTAGTGTTCAGATAGTTTATTCTTTTTAGTAAATGAAAGCATAGCCACCTTTATCTAGATAAAGGCGGATAAGGACCTTTAGATAAAGGTAGCTATGACGAAAGTTATTTTTAATGGCTTTTGTGTCAGTTATCTACATTATATAGAATCATTCGCTCAAGATTGTAGTTAGAGTACATAACAAATTATTTTGGATTCAACATCAGTATGTTTACTTATAACCAATTTATAAATCACAAATTTTTTCATTGCTTTGGAATAATTTAAATTTTAAGATTATTTTATGAACTTTTCAATCATATAAATATCAAACTTCTTTTTAATATAAATAATTTAAACTTTAAAACGCTTTTGTTTCTGTTTTTTAGAACTTAATTGTTATATTTTAAGGGAAGGGGGGTGCTTACTTTAGAATAATTTAAATAGCATTGAATTTAAAAGTATATTTGTCTGAATTTGAATAAAAAATATTTTTAAATAATTTAATATTTGTTTTTAAATTTATTAATTTTTAAATTAATTCGAATGTTAAACTGTTATTTGTGTTTATATTCTTTCAGATTTAAAATAATTTTAATTATTTCATTTACTATTGAAGATGTTTTGATTTTACTATTGAAGATGTTTTGATTTACATTTAGGCATTAAATACAGTGGAGCTCGCATATAGGGAAATCACGAGCGACAGGAAAACAATACTTGTTTTAATCAATATTGGCAAAACTGCTCAAAAGTTTAGGTATAAGATAAGTAATAAGAATGACTTATCTGCCTTTATATTGTGAATCAAAAAACCGTTAGAGTAATATTGAAATGCATTGATCTTTTTTGTTATGTTTAAAAAAATCTGTAACTTTCTTTTGAACATTTGAATTTACAACAATTATACAGCACTTACACAGCAACATTACAACATTATAACAACATTACACAGCATTTTTCTTATTATATCTAAATTGTTACTGCACTTCGAAATAGTCACGCAAACTTTGGAGGTTTTCGACAGAAATTTTTGTTGTTATCCTCCCCTCCTTTTGGCGATTTCTAAGTACCAATATAGAACTTATATCATGAATTCTATATATTGGTAGTACAAAGCGCACTGTTGGCATTCGTTCATCTGAACATTCTCGCGATGTTGGGGGAAAAAAAACCTGTCTACAGCTCTTTCCCAATTTGCTATTAATTATAAATTTACCCCTATCTTTGATAAAACTTTTCTTTTAATTAGCTGCAAAAACCTTCCGTAACATTTTACTTTATGAATCTCTTTTCATTTATATTTATCGCGACTCTACTTGTAATTTTGAGACCGTACAAACCCCCACTTTCGCCTGGCGTCTCATTCTCGACTTTCTGCGTGTTAAACCCAAGGTACTTTAAACATAAACCCTTGTATAATTTTCTGGATATCTAGCCCATGTTTCCTTTGCCTTTAATAACACGTTTATTGACTTCCTTGAATTTTTATGATCTTTATGTGTATATTATGTGTATATTATTATGTTATTTATGTGTATTTATGTGTATTAGTTATTTATGTGTATATTTTGTAATTTAACTATTACTTTCCCTGCAATACATGGTAATGTATAGGGAAAGTATTGGAATCATGTCGAAAATTGGAATCTGTGTGTGTATGTGTGTGTGTGTGTGTGACTGTCTATACAAAGTTCGTATCCACTCGAGCTTAGAAACTAATTGACAGAATTTCATAAAATTATATAGGTAATTCACTTGTAGGTTACCTTGGTGCTGATTAAATTTTGGTACGATTCGAGATAAAAAAACCTGCTCTTTTTTTTTGCGAAATGACCCGTAAAGATTATTTGTATAAACTCTAACTGCAAAAACTATTCAACCAAATTAGATAAGTCACTTGTGACTTACCTTGGTGCTAATTAGATTCTAGTACGATTCGGGAAAAAAGAACCTGCATTTCTTGCGAAATGGTCCTCAAAAATCGTCAAAATCTAAAATAAAACTCTACGCATGCTTAAGTATATCAATTAAATGCTTGTTTCATACGTAATTTTTAACAATGAAAAGAATAAGACCAACTCCAGTATTTTCAGAACTAGCCGTTCTCGATATATTGCAGTTTGTTTTTAATTTCCACCACGCCACCTTTGAAAATAACTCGAGTTACCAAATCAAAACGAAAACTGAATGAAAAATGCAAATTCAGTGTAATTTAAAAAAATTATGGATGTTATTTTGAGCAATTAAACTCAATTTAATGAATTATTGAAGAATTAAGTCAGCAGGGAAATAAATCAGCATATTACTCACCAGGGAAAGTCATGTGCTATCCACATCAGGTTTTTTTTTTTTTGTAACGGATTTTTCGATTTTCCATATGAAGATCTTGTTTCACTGTTACGGGTTGTCTATAAGATCTCATGCTCGGCACATCTTAAACAATTTGCATTACCACTGATGAAGGATGTTGCAACGTCCGAAAGCGGTCTGGATCTTTTGTAACTTAATGCGCGTCATCAAAGGTGTTAATATTAAAGACTTTTTTTTATCAAACACTTGGTTGTCTCTGCTATATATTTCGCTATGTCTTTGCTAGTAATTGTGAAATATGTTCACTTTTCATATGTAATATTATGCGATAAATTTGTAAACGTCATTCTCGTGGATCTAGTTCGTTCCATCAACGAGAGAAGATACTGTTGCAAACGCACAATATTCCCTTTGGCGCCTCCTCTTTCGTCTGCCTCGAAAGCCAGGCGAAGAAAACACAGTCCATGTCGTCAGCAAGACGTGAGGATGACGTGAGCCCAGGGTTTCCAGGATATTTCCCAGTTAGGAGAAGGGTTTCCAGATTTGGCGATTTATCACCAATTTGGCAATATTTTGCGACTTCCGGAATGTTCCAGAAACTTTACGAAATAACGATTAGTCTAAGAGATACGGAGAGATTTCCGGACGTTTCTATAGAGAGACTATAAAAAGATTCATCCTCGCCCCCCTTTGGAGGGGAGTTGACGAATTGACGTGACGCGAACTACTACATTGGACTGTGATTTTTGTCAATGTTTTGTGAATAATAGTGGCTGTTTTGTGAAATTATTTTCGTCAGTGTTTTGAGAATAATATCGGTTATTCTGTGAAATTAGTCGAGCTGTTTGTATATTGTTCCTGTTTACTTTGTGCTTGTGGATAAAAGTAAGTTATCCAGAAACTTGGACTCATTCTTCTATCCTGCGTGTATACACTCACGATTCCTGAGGATACGTTCGTAACAATACTTTGCAATAGTATTTTATTTTGGCGCCTAACAATTCTCCTAACAGTCATTTATGTATAAGAAATGATTTTTCCCCCCCTCCTTCTATCTGTAACGCTTGGTGTTCAATTTGGCGAACTTGGTGATTCATTTAGCGAAATATCGCCAACTTGGCTATATTTCACCCCGATTTGACGAAAAGATCATTATAATTGCTAAAATAACGCAAGTTAACATAAATGATTCCAAATTGAGGAATTATAAAAATATTTTAATATATGTACGATATTGGTTATTGCAGATGCTATCAATATTGATAGCTGTCAATTTATAGAGTTACGTAAAATATAAGTTAATTGGGTATTTCGAAATAGTTTTACATGTTGTTATCCGAAAAAGAGTCAAATGTACAATTTCACATTAAAAACATTGTGTCGTGGACCTTATACATCATTTTTTCACTGCGAAAGAAGCAAATTCATTGCACTGGAAAGTCTGCCCACATTAGAATTCTTTGTCCTACATCAACAGAAAGCTGTACCAATTTATTTTTATAATCATAATTATTTATTGCCTCGTCTCTTAATACTTTTCGCACTCTCTTTAACTTTCTCTACAGCGGACGTGAGACATCTACGGAAATTTTAACAACAATTATATATCAATTTATGAATCAAAATACGCCCCTTTTCGCATTACGGCAAAAATGTTTTCCTTTTAGATATAAAAGCATGAATAGTCAATACAGGCATTAAAAGAAAGCTCTTATATAAATCTCATTTCATTGTCCCCGTGGGAGGGCCTCGTAGGTGTGTAGCTAAATTGAGAAAACGTCTATGTCGCAGAAAAACTCCATGAAAAGCCATAAATTAATTTTAAGGTAGAGAATAACGCTCATTTTGAAAATGGATTACACGGCCTTGAAGCGTATAAATCACTTGGCCACGACAAACCGGGTCATTATTAACTTTTTAAGGAAATATAAATAATACGGTTATTTTTTTCCCAGAACTGTAAAACACAAGAATCGGATGTTATCAGCACATGACTTTCCCTGCAAACTGAAATTCATTTTCTCTTTATTTCATTAAGGGTGAGCGTCAGTAAATCTTCTGCCCTATCCGCGCTTTGTTAACTTTCGCGGCACACGTATTTCGCCGAAATTCTGCTCAAACAGTTGCGAATTATTTTCTTATGAATAAAATGCTATGCTTAGATTATATTAAAACTAAATTTAATGCGCCAAAAAACATAGAATATATTTTTTATTTTAATCCAAAATATTTTTGGTGCTGCCATCTGTTGTCGTAATTTAATTCATACCGATTATTTTTATTCTTTAATGAACATTTTTAAATATCTATTCCTTCTAATACAGTGTTAAATACAACAACAGATCATATATAATAATGCCACAATCACGGAAAGGTAATTTATCATTCTATGAATTTGATAAGGGATCTGAATGTACATCACCGAGGACTTCAGTTTTGTCTTCAAGTTTTCTTTTGTCTTCAAGTCCAAGTTCAATTACGTTTCCGTGATTATGGCATTATATATGATCTGCTGTTGTATTTAGTAGCGTATTAGAAGGAATAGACATTTAAAAATGTTCATTAAAAAATAAAAAAGTCGGTATGAATTACATTACGACAACAGATGGCAGCACCAAAAATATTTTAAATTAAAATGAAACATATATTCTATGTTTTATTGGGTATTAAATTTAGTTTTAATATAATCTAAGCATAGCATTTTATCTATAAGAAAATATTTCGCAACTGTTTGAGCAGAATTTCGGCGAAATATGTGTGCCGCGAAAGTTAACAAAGCGCGGATAGGGCAGAAAATTTACTGACGCTCACCCTTAAAATGATTCATTGAATTGTACTAAATAACACGCATAATTATTTGAAATAACACTCAATTTACGCTTTTAATTCAGTTTTTGTTTTCATTTTTTGGAAGTATTCCAAAACCTACGTAGCAAAAATACGAAATATCTCTAGAAAGGGTAGTCCTAATGTAATAAGATTGGTCTTATTCTTTTTATCGTCAAAAGATACGTATTTTAATTTTATTACGTATTTTATTTTAATCCAAAATATCTTTGGTTCTGCCATCTGTTGTCGTACTTTAATTCATACCGACTATTTTTCCTTTTAATGAACATTTTTAAATGCCTATTTCTTCTAATACAGTATTAAATGCAACAACAGATCATATATAATAATGCCACAATCACGGAAGGGTAATTTCTCATTCTATAAATTTGATAAAGATATTTGAATGCACATCACTGAGGACTGCAGCCTTGTCTTCAAGTCCAAGTTCAATTACCTTTTCGTGATTGTGGCATTATTATATATGATCTGTTGTATATAATACCGTAATAGAAGGAATAGATATTTAAAAATGTTCATTAAAAAATAAAAGTAGTCAGTATGAATTAAATTACGACAACAGATGGCAGCACCAAAAATATTTTGGATTACAATAAAATGTATATTCTACATTTTATTGAGTATTAAATTTACTTTTAATATAATCTAAGCTTTGCATTTTATTTTTCAGAAAATATTTCGTAACTGTTTGAGCAGAATTTCGTGTTCTGCGACAGTTAAAAAAGCACGGATAGGGCAGAAGATTTACTGAAACTCACTATGGCAGAAGATTTACCGAGTTTCAGTAAATCTTCTGCCCTATCAGTGCTTTTTTAACTGTCGCGGCACACATATTTCGCCGAAATTCTGCTCAAACAGTTGCGAAATATTTTCTTATAGATAAAATGCTATGCTTAGATTATATTAAAACTAAATTTAATATCCAATAAAGCATAGAATATGTGTTTTATTTTAATTTAAAATATTTTTGGTGCTGCCATCTGTTGTCGTAATTTGATTCATACCGATTATTTTATTTTTTAATGAACATTTATAAATATCTACTCCTTCTAATACAGTGTTAAATACAACAACAGATCATATATAATAATGCCACAATCACGGAAAGGTAATATATCATTCTATAAATTTGATAATGAATGTACATCACTGAGGACTGCAGTTTTGCCTTCAAGTTCCTTCGTCTTCAAGTCCAAGTTCAATTACGTTTCCGTGATTGTGGCATTATATATGATCTATTCTTGTATTTAATAGCGTATTAGAAGGAATAGACATTTAAAAATGTTCATTAAAAAATAAAAATAGTCGGTATGAATTAAATCACGACAACAGATGGCAGCACCAAAAATATTTTAAATTAAAATAAAACATATATTCTATGATTTGTTGGGTATTAAATTTAGTTTTAATATAATCTAAGCATAGCATTTTATCTATAAGAAAATATTTCGCAACTGTTTGAGCAGAATTTTTCGAAATTTTAGATTTTTGCCTTGGTCTCGAAGTTGAAACCGATCTAATGGCATCCAAAACCAAGATTCTAGTAATAGTGGAAATATTCAATAATTTTGATACATCACCCAATCGATCACTCGATCTCTAAAGTGCATGTTTTATTGAATAGCTATATTGAACGCAGATTTAAATAGCTGAGTAAATTTCTGAAGTACATATTTTGTTTTGATACTTTTTAGATTGTTCCATTATAAATTAATTGCAGTGTGGCTCAACTCGACTTTTTCATACTAGAATTCTTTTTTTTTTTTCAAATTTTATAAAAGAAATCTGAAAAATCGGTATCGTGAATCTAAATGATTGCAACTATAGCTTGTTACCCATCACTTTAAAGGGCTTAAAAATATTTCGATTTATACCATACTTAACAATGTATCCCTCCCCGGGGGGGACTTGCCCCCAAACGGATTAATGACGTCATGAACAAAAAATATGTATTACGGCTAGTTTTCACAACAATAATTGAAACTATTAAGTCTCGCGATCATTGAGCGGTAAATAAACCCTTTTATGCATGATTATATTCAATTTTGTCCTATGCTACCATGTTAAAAAAAGGTAAAATTTCGAATAAATTTTGAAGTTTTCGCCCGATTTAAAACAAAATTCCATCTAATTCTGAATTTTTTGATAAGAAAGCTGGATATTTTATATATAATGTTAGAATATATAAGTTTCGTGAAAATCGATTAATTTTTGCGGCTACTATCACAAGAAATCGACCACAGATATCAGAAAGACGGACGGACACCTAAATTAGTCAAAACGTATTCAGGAGGTCATAAAACATATAAGGTCATTAAAATTTCGAATTCAGAAATTTCGTGAAAACAACACTTTATCTTACATAGTATGAGAAAGTAAGAATAACATTGAAAACATGCTTTTGCTTACTTACTGACAAAATGCTTTTCGCCTGACATACAAAACTGCTTATGCTATGTGAACCATTAAAACCAAGCAACGCATGCCAAATTAACACATTACGACCGATGCTTGTACAGTTTAACTACTTCTAATTTTATAGTTGGCAGGCCATACCCCTTGGCTCCCAGGATAGAGTAAAAGAACTTAGGGGTGCTTGATTAAAAGTATCAAATTAGCAATCCTCCTGGTTAAGGCGATATATATATATGTTTTTGGATATATAGAAAATTAAGTGTAAAAGACTTATTTCAACACATGTCTACAGACTTTGATGTTATTCAACTCGCAATTTGAATTACTGGAATTTATAATTTTTAACTCATGTCGTCTGTAGGGTTTCTCTCAACCCCTGCAGATCAAACAATTCGTTTCGAAATCAAAAGGTCAGAAGTCTTCCTTCTGGCAAAAGTTCACATTGACTCCCGACCTATTGGCTACTGAACATTTATAAAGTCTGAAAGCAAAATATTAATAATAATAATAATAATAATAATAACAATAATAGTATTAATAATGATAATAACAATAATAATAGTAATAATAATGGTAATAACACTACTACAACTAATAATAATATTATTAATAATAATAATGATAATAACAATATTAATAATAGTAATAATAATTATATTATTATTATTGTTATTATTATAAGAGATTCCATTACTGTCCGTAGCTCAGTTGATAGAACTCCTTTCTAAAGATCAAAATGCTGCAGCTTGGAGTGCTACACCACTACGAGCAAAACTTCCCAAGATAGTCCTATAAAGGTGAACAAAGTAATATTTCTACTTGTGAGATTCCTCATAAAGCTCCCTTCCCTCTCATCTCTAAAGTTACAAAACTTGAATAATTTTATTATTGCCTGTTGTCAAATTTTAGATCGATTTCCTCTGGTTGAGATTTGAGATATGATATCTGATACCGTGCTATATATTTAAAATTTTCCACTCCAATTCCCGTAGCAAATTATTTCCCGGAAACTGAGGACCTCCAGCGTCTAACCCATAAAAGAGGGGGTTAAGTTGTACATCCTGTGATGTTTGTAATGCTCATTTCCATTCCGAACCACCCCAGACTACAACCTACCACCTTTTGGAAATGGAGCTTGAAGTCAAAAAGCCCCGGTTGACGTTTCACGGTCGTACACTGAAAGACCACCCCTGTTGACTACAGCATAGGTAAATACTTGAAGTATACTTTGTGAATATAGGTGTCATTCTAACCAACGAGCTTATATATTCAAACCTCTTCGGCGCAGATACCTTTCGACGCGTGCTTTCCTCCCATCTCCAGAGCTTAGAAAATACATTATTATCGATAGGGTTTCATTATTGTTGCAAAAGTGTAAAATATCCTGATTGGAATCTTTTTTTGAAAACCAAACGGAGAAAACGCCGTAAAGGCATCCTTTCCGATAACATGAATCCAGGGTTGATATATGCCGAAGTTCGAAGAAGGGTTTCCAGATTTGGGGATTTATCGCCAATTTGGCGAATTTCCGAAGCTTTGAGAAACACCTCGAAATAACCAGTATTTTACGAGATATGAGAGATTTCCAGAAGTTTCTACAGAGAGTCTATAAAAGGAGTCAGTACTCAGTTGGAGAGCAATTGACGTGATACCAGCTACATCGAACTGCGATTTTCGTTATTGTTTTGAGAATGGTAGCGGCTGTTTTGTGAAATTAGTGGAGCATTTAAATGCTGTTTTACTGTATATCGTTCATGTTGACACTGTGCACGTGAATAAACGTGTTAGTTATCCAGACATTTGGACTCATTCCTGCATCCCGAGCGCGCACCCACGATTCCAGAGGATACTTCGTAACAGTATAAAAAAATCTGATGTGGGCAGCACATGACTTTTCCTGTAGACTTAAATTCATATTTTCCTTATTTCTTTAATAATTCATTGGATTGAGTTTAATTGCAGCAAATAACACTAAATTTCCATTTTTAATTCCATTTTTGTTTTTATTTGGTAATTGAACATTTTTCCGATAGCGGCGTAACAAAAATGCAAGAAATCTCAAATATCTTGAGAACGATTAGTCCTAAAGTATAATGGAGTGTGTTATATTCTTTTCCTCGTCAAAAATTGCGTATAAAACAAGAATTTTAAGCGATACATTTCAGTATACGTAGTCTTTCTTTTCTTTTTTTTTTTACATTTTGACGATTTTTGCGGGCCATTTCGTAAAAGAAGGCTGGTTGTTCTTTTCCGAATCGTACCAAAATCTAATCAGCACCAGAGTATCCCACAAGTAACTTATCTACCAAATATTATGAAATTTGGTCAATTAGTATTTTAGTTAGGGTGGATACATGAAACTTTTGCGGGCCATTTCGTAAAAAAAGACGGGTTCTTCTTTTCCAAATCGTACCAAATTCTAATCAGCACCAGAGTATCGAACAAGTAACTTGTCTACCAAATTTTGTGAAATTTGGTAAATTAGTACTTTAGCTAGAGCGGATAAATGAAATTTTTACGGGCCATTTCGCAAAACAAAGCGGGTTCTGTTTCTACGAATCGGACCAAAAACTAATCAGCACCAGGGTCACATCCAAGTGACTTACCTATCAAATTTTATAAAATTCGGTACATTAGTTTTTGAGTTAGAGTGGATTCATACATTGCACAGACACACAGACAGACACACAGACGTCACGCTAAAAATAGTTTTTTCGTATTCTAAAGGTCTTGAAACGTGTAGATCCGTCGAAAACTCGAGTTGCGATTTTCGGCATGATTCCAATACTTTTCCTATACATTACCATGTATTGCAGGGAATGTAAAAATAGGTGACATATTTTTTCTTAGCATCGATTGTGTATACAGGGTGTGAAGGAAAGTCATAGAACAAGCCAATATTTTGCGAAATATTAGGGTTATCGTACGTGTTTTTATTCGGATATATAAGAAACCCTAATGGCGCTACACGATGAAACAACTTAAGATGGAGCGACCCCATTTCATAGGGTACGCAAGGCATCTATCTCGCTTCGTGTTAGAATAGGAGGAAAAGTCAATTTTAAAGTTGTAGAGCTTTACACATAGAACTAAGGATTGTTGTTTTCCAGCAAAACATGGAAAGGAACTTTAAAAATACTATATACAATCTAACTACCTGCCCCTCCCCCCTCTTAAAAATCAAACATTTAGACAATGCGGCAGAAAAAAATTGTATTAATTATACACGAAATATAAAATGTTGACCTTCGGCAGCGATAATTTTGATTTTTTTTTTAAACGTGCAATTATTTTAACATTATAAGTTATTTAAAATAAGTGACAAATAATAATCTCTACTGGCGTCAATAGATCCAAAAGTTGCACTTGTCCAAAATATTCAAATCTTGTTTGAAAAAAGAATATATAATTTTATATATAATCATCAGGTGAAAAAAGCAGTGGGTTATCAAATCTTAGTCTTCTACGAAAATCCTCCTACTGCATAACTACTATCATAGAATTATGGCTCCCTAACAGTTTTAGAGAGTCTCTGTGTTAATCTGATTCTCCTGATTCTCAACTCTCTCTCTCTCTCTGATTCTGATTTGGTGGCGCAAAACTGGCACTCTTTACCTACTTATATGTGAATCCTTCGATTTTAAGCCTAAGTGGATATAATAGAAACTGTTTATTGATAATATTGGTTTAAAGAACGAAAGCTACACGAATATCGATTAAAGAAGGCAAACTATACAAATATTAGCGAATCTGCAAACTGTCCTTCTGTGCAAGGTGTTATCTGAACAGGGTTTCACCCCCGTTTTATGCTTAATCAGTAAAAAGGAAATTTATTTTCTCTCAGCTTCATTCCATCATTATTAAAATGCGCCTGAATTCAACTCTGCATTTCTCTTGAAATTCATTCCGGATCATATCATCTGCATGTCGCGTGACCGACTCATCCGTCCAATTGATTCATTCGCCTGCATTTCCTTTTCACGCGCAAAAATTAGCCAAAACCGTAACTGACTTAATGACACAGCCACTAATGCTAAAAGTGCGTCTTGCCTTTGTCTCGCTGTGCGATAATTTGCGCTAATTGTGCTCGGGGAATTATAATAACACGTCCTGGCTGACGATATTGTTTTCTTGCCGATGGAAGTGGGCTATGTCTTTTTATTTATTTATTTATTCTCTTAATGCTCAATGGAGCTAATTTTTTAAGTAATGTTCATGCTTAAAGTAGTACAGTTGGTGGTAAAATGTAGCCGTTGCTAGACATAATTGTTATTTAGGTCTTTTTTCTCTCCCTGTTTTTCTTTTTTAGTTAGTGTTTAATATATTGTCGTTTATTTCTTATTTAGATGCCATTTTGGATGTAATAAAAGTTGCATTTATTTGAGTTGCTATTCACATAAAAAGCAATTTCGAATAATTAGCCTATATTGTTTTTTATATGCAGTCGTAATTAGTCTTTACAAACAAATGGGGAAAAAAAGAAGTCTGTATATAGACAAGTTGAAATAAGGGATTCAGAATTTTTTACGTGGGAATGAAACGAAATAAGCATTAACCTAAATGAGTGAAATGATGACAGGTTGTAGACAATAATTATGGAAGAAAACAACAATTTATTTTCGATATCGCAAATAGTACATGAATAGCAAACTTTTCCTCGTTTTATTGGAAGAGGAAATTATAAGGTAGAAAGTTGAAATAACTGCAATTTGCACTTAGATAAAATTACTTCTTTGAATATTTATATAACACTCGGGGCCCCGCCTCTGCTCGCTACATTCGACAACCTCTCATCTAATAACTTGCTCTCTACCTTGGTAAAATCATTAATGATCTGACCTTCCTGCAACTGTTTTAAACTGCACAGCTCGACAATATTGATATTTAGAATCCATCTATCCGACCTGAACTCCCCTGCATTTATGTAAGCTCCAGAAATTATGTTTGCTGCATATATTTCAGACAACCTACCAGTAGTTTTAGAACGCTTTCAAAATCCATTCTTAGTACAATAAGATTATTTTCGCTTTGGTAGCAGTTTTTAATAATTGGAGACAGAGCAGCAAGTCTGAGCTGTATTAATAACCAGGCAAATATTTAATGCGTGATCATGATGCATTCATGATCATTATGTGCTCATCAGCATGGAATGCCGATATCTGCAAAGGCAGCAAGAAACTTAACTTGCTATAAACCACAATTTTTGCGTGCTTCTATGGAAACTTACAATTTCAGACCTTTCACGTGACCGGTATAAAATCCCTTTACAATTTAGCTCTATCAAAATTTGTTTAAAATTCTGTATAAAGAAAACTATCGACTTTATCAAAAATCCGTCCTCATAGAGATTGTTCTAAATTTTTCTGTCTATCGTAAAAAAAAAACTTTATTTTTGAATGAAAAGGTAGATTTTCCGTATTCTCTTCCTGTTTACCCCCAAAATGAGTTTTTTTTTTACAAATATTTAAAAATCTATCATTTTCTTTGAAAAGTCTCGGGATCCTTTTCCATGTACATACATACATTGAATGTACACCCCATTCCATGTACATACATACATGGAATACATACATACATGGAATACATACATACATACATACATATATACGTACTTGATCAGCTTTTAATAGTATAGATGAAAGAAAGGCAGAGAACATAAGTTTGAACCTGTAGTGAAAGTCATGTGCTGCCCACATCAGTTTTTATTTTTGTTGTTGTTTACAGTAATTTATAAATAGAAAGAGACAATAAATACTATTGGGATATTTTATTCAAAAGTATGAATTAGTTCATGAACTGCTGCTTGTATTTTATAGCCAAGCTAAGCAAGGGCTCCGTAAGGTTTTACAAAATATTTCAAGGATTCTTCTGAGCAAAAAAGGTTGGGAATCACTGCTCTGGCTAGACAATAGCACATTCAATGTATAAATCTTTTGAAAAGAGCATCGATTGCTATTACCAAAGCCAATATATAGCAATCGTACAAATCGGATACCATTTTACTCCAATTTTGTCTTAATTTTCTTCTCCCCAGACGGATAATTATGAAGAAATATGTCTAGAATGTGTTAATAATCCTTACTCATACTTTAATAAACTGTTCTAAGTAGCTTTATGGTGTCGCAAAATGCAAAATAATGTTTTACTGACTATGAATTATAATAAAATTCAAAACTTATATCTCGGGATGATACAAAAATAAATTAATTGCATTATTTTCAAACATCAATATACCCTGTTAAAGGATAAAATACATACCACCATGCTTTACTTAAATAATATTAACAAAAAAAAAAAAAAAAAAAAAAAAAAAAAAATCATTCACGTACAATGGAACCCATATATAGCGAAACCTCGAAAAAATGGTCTTGACAGAGGGTTGATGAATAGTTAGTTATTCTGTTGAAAAAAAGAAAAAAGACTTACAGTGAAACGTATGTTTACTATTTTTGCATATAATGAAAAGTTATAACCTGTCTAAATTCATAAGAATTTTTTTATTTTATTTCGTAATCTACAAATTAGACCTATAGTAACTAGTGTGACTTCCGTAATCTAACACTTTCTAAAAATGGACATGTTTTATCTTCTTTCTATAGTAAAACATTTCACTTGATGCGTAGATAACAATAATTTATTACTTTCCCTGCAATTCATGGTAATGTATAGAGAAAGTATTGGAATCGTGCCGTAAATCGCAACTCGAGTTCTCGACAAATCTACACGTTTTGGGACCTCCAGAACACACACAAAATAAAACTATTTTTAGCGTGACGTCTGTGTGTGTCTATCTGTGCAGAGTTTGTATCCACTCTAGCTCAACTAATTGACCAAATTTCATAAATGAGTCACTTTTGGGTGACCCTGGTGTTGATTAGATTTCGGTACGATTCGGGATAAAGAACCTGCCTTGTTTTTTTTCTTTTTTCCCCTGAACCCCGAACTGATAGCATTTTTTTTTTTTTTTTTTTTTTTTTTTTTTTTTGCAATAATAGTCTGTATCTAATACTCTAGCTGAAAAGCTAAAATACCAAATTTCGCAAAATTTGGTAAATAAATAAAATTGGCATCACGTCTGATTTCAACCAGCAGAAACAACGAGCACACAACTATAATAGAAGGTCTTTATTTCACTTCTTATAAGACGTACAAAACTTAAAAAGGCCAGAGCGCTTTCGAGCGTAAATACGCTCTTCATCAGTGGCTACATGGAAATAGGAATGATCGTTCATATATAGACTAGAAAAGGTGACAAATTTGCATAAATACAATTATCAATAAACTTACGTTTAGGAGAATCCAAAAATACAAAACTGTCCAAAAATCCAAAAATTACAATTGTAAATTTTTACTGTTCTTTTCGTGATTTATGCTCGATTTTTTTAATCTGTGCAAAATGTTTTGTATTTTTGGATTCTCCTTAGATAAACGTAAGTTTATTGATAATTGTATTTATGCAAATTTGTCACCTTTTCTGGTCTATATATGAACGATCATTCCGATTTCCATGTAGCCACTGATGAAGAGCGTTTTTACGCTCGAAAGCGCTCTGGCCTTTTTAAGTTTTCTACGTCTTAAAGAAGTGAAATAAAGACCTTCTATTATAGTTGTGTGCTTGTTGTTTCTTTTGGTAAATAAGCTGAAAAAATAATAAGCTTTGGTAAATAAGCTTTGGTAATACACTTTTTAAAAGCTATTTTAAACGTTAAGAAAAAAAATACAAAGTACATAAGTTATTACCCTCTTAATATAAATATTATTTAGGCAAACATCAATACTGTTGATGGCCGCTTAGATATTATACACTTTAAAAATTTTAAGTTTCATGCAGATATGTATGTCTATGTGTATGCCTTCTATTACCAAGTTTTCTAATTTTATTTGATCATGGAAATTTCAACAATAATACATAAAGTACATTTTAGAATATTATGCGTAAGATATGTTTTATTAATATATACAAAGCGTAAAGATGGTGTAAATTTCCTTAATATTAGCAAGCAATGTTGAAAACTATCATATTCAGTCAATATTGTAAATTTTTGGTTCTATAAGATAAAATTCTCAATTCTTAAATATCCATTTCTCATCTTTCGCTCATATTCAACAGATCTTAAAAATGAGTAAATAATTCAAACTTTAGTTACTAATATATTATTTTCATGTACTTTTTTAAAAACAAGTAATCAAAAAGAAGACCATCTTCAGTGTTTGTATATATAATATTTTGTAAATACTGAATATACATGTTTACATGCACATTAAATAATATTTAAATAAGTTTAATTTTTAACATGCATTCCACTTAATCGTTAATGATTTTAAAATATTTTAGTTTATCAAAATGAATTTAAGTTTACATTATTAAAACATTAAAAAAAAAAAAAAATTCTAAATACAAACACATTCAAATTAAAATGTTTAAATATCATTAAAAATTATTTTTTTTAATTCTAACGGTTAACATTTTTTTTTTCCTTTAAATGTTTTGTGCAAAGTTTAATAAAAATACTTGAATTATACGTAAAGTAAATTCAACAGCTTCAAACGTAAACTATCTGTTAATTTCCATAGAATGACTTTATACATTTAAAAACAACTTCAAATTTCAATATTGTTTTCGGAACAGCGTATTCGTAATAGTAATAATCAAGTTAGATGAAGAAAATAAACCTATTGACCAAATCTTTCTGGGCATTGCTTGCGACATTGCTTGCAATATTGTAATAACGAATGTTACATTAGAATTTGTGCAATTCATTTTTACTTTCCCTGCAATACATTGTAATGTATAGGGAAAGTATTGGAATCATGCCGAAAATCACAACTCGAGTTTTCGACGGATCTACACGTTTCGAGACCTCTAGAATACGAAAAAACCATTTTTAGCGTGACGTCTGTGTGTGTGTCTGTCTGTGTGTCTGTCTGTGTGTCTGTCTGTGTGTCTGTCTGTGTGTCTGTGTGTCTGTCTGTGCAGATTTTGTATCCACTCTAACTAAAAAACTAATGGACCGAATTTCACAAAATTTTGTAGGTAAGTCACTTGTGGGCGGGGCTGGTGCTGATTAGTTTTGGGTACGATTCGGAATAAAAGAACCCGCCTTTTTTTGTGAAATGGCCCGCAAAATCTTGTATCCACTGTAGCTGAAAAACTAATGGACCGAATTTCACAAATCTCGGTAGATGAGTCACGTATAGGTCACCCTGGTGCTGATTAGATTTTGGTATGATTCAGAAAAAAATAACCTGCCTTTTTTTGCAGAATGGCCCGCAAAAATCGTCCAAATCTAAACTAGAGAACTACGTATGCTCAAATATATCCATTAAATGCTTGTTTAATACGTCATTTTTAGCGAAGAAAAGAATAAGACCAACCCCATTACAGTAGGACTAGCCGTTCTCGAGATATTTTAGTTTTTCGTATTTTCTCTACGCCACCTTTGAAAATAAGTCCGGTTACCGAATGACAACGAAAATTGAATTAAAAGTGAAATAAATTTAATTAAAATAAAGAGAACATGGATATAAGTCTGCAGGGAAAGTCATGTGCTGCCCACATCAGATTTTTACTTTCCCTGCAATACATGGTAATGTATAGGGAAAGTATTGGAATCATGTCGAAAATCGCAACTCGAGTTTTCGACGGATCTACACGTTTCGAGACCTCTAGAATACGAAAAAACTATTTTTAGCGTGACGTCTGTGTGTGTGTCTGTGTGTCTGTGTGTCTGTCTGTCTGTCTGTCTTTGCAGATTTTGTATCCACTCTAACTAAAAAACTAATTGACCGAATTTCATAAAATTTGGTAGGTAAGTCATTTGTGGGCGAATCTGGTTCTGATTAGTTTTTGGTACGATTCTGGATAAAAGAACCTTTCTTTTTTTTGTGAAATGGCCCGCAAAAGCTTGTATCCACTCTAGCGGAAAACTAATGTTCCGAATATCCCAAAATTCGGTAGATAAGTCTCTTGAAGGTCACCCTGGTGCTGACCTGATTTTGGTACGATTCGGAAAAAAGATAACCTGCCTTTTTTTGCAAAATATCCCATAAAAATCGTCAAAATCTAAAATAAAAAACTACGCATGCTCAGATATATCCATTAAATGCTCGTTTAATACGTAAATTTTAACAAAGAAAAGAATAAGATCAATCCCGTTACTCTAGGACTAGCCGTTCTCGAGTTATATTTTAATATTTTCTTATTTTCTATACGCCACCTTTGAAAATCAGTCCAGTTACCAAATGAGAACGAAAATTGAATTAAAAAAGTGAATTAAATTTAATTAAAGTAGAGAGAACGTGGATATGTCTGCAGGGAAAGTCATGTGCTGCCCCCATCAGATATTTTAATTCGAATCAGTTTTATGGTTTGAAAGATACTCCCATTGGTTATACCATCATCCACGGACTGGTTTCGAGCTTATTATGCGATCTTCAGTAATTGAACAGACGATACCTGCACACTGAAGTTCCTATGGACAGGAAGAATTTGACTCGAGCGCTATGGCTGCATACTAAAAAATTCAAATTGTCATATAAAATTCTTATCATTTATACTGTTTTTTGAGTTCTAAAATCTGTGGATTAATATTTTTGAAAGCATTTTTCAAAGTGATATTATCGCATCTTTTTTAAATCTATTAGATCGGTTTTGCATGTTTAGGAAATACACTCGATTACAAATATATATATATATATATATATATATATATATATATATATATATATATATATATATATATATATATATATATATATATATATATATATATATATATATATATATATATATATATATATATATATATATCATATATAAAGTAGAGTGGATTTCTATTCATTGTTCCTGATCATGCTTTTTCCTGTTAAGGAGGTGTTTCTAAATTGGCACATTTGGGAGACCGACCGTTGTATTGCATTGGTGTCGTAAGCATTTGCCCGGGCAGTAAAAGCTGCTATAAGCGGGAAAGAGCAGTCGCAATCCTTCTCTACCATTTTATGCATGACATATGGTCATCCCCGTTATTTAGATTTCCTTTTTTCCTTATATGTATGTGTGTGTGTGTGTGTGTATGTATTCATAAGAAATTGAGCCACAGTCTCGAATGCGCCATGTACGTATCTTTTGAGGAGATATGCAAATAATTAGAATTTGTGAGCAAAGAAAACGTTTTATTAAGAATTGGTAACAGCAAGAGGATAACACATTGGTAAGTGTTAAATCCTACCCTGCCAGCTATATGAGCCTGTATTCGGTGAGGTATAGAATTAATTAAATTGCTTTTGCTTATATCCCTCTGTTGAGCAAGATTCTGTCTCAAAGGTTGCAACTGGTCAGCTAATTCAGTGATAATCTGGAAAAGCTGCAATTGCCGTCCCAGAATGGACTTTGACATGTTCTATTAGTAATAAGTCCATGACCTGGATGGTCATGAAAGGGCATTAAATCCTCAAAGACATTGTTGAGAAAGTCGTGCAGAATGTGGCCGAATATTGTTTTGTTGATAGACATTATCGGCTGTCGCTGGAGATGACACCCCCGCCAAACTGCCACACCACGTGTGATGACCGGGTGCCGCTTGAGAACAAGTACGGAATCGAAAAACTGTCCGGCTACCCTGATTAGTATAAAGACTGCGCAGATTTTCGAAATTCAAAATCAAAAGAGAAAGTCAAAAAAAAAAAAAAAAAAAAAATACATATAGTATAATTACATTAATAAAAATTTAAATAGGTTTCTGTTTTAAGGAATTTGCAAATTTTGAAGAATCCGAGATGACAGGACTCATCAATGTTTTTTTTTATTTTTTACTATTATTCAAATTAGTTTTATGGTTTTTAAGATATTTCAATAGCATTTACCCTCATCCATGGACCGGTTTCGCGCTCCTTACGTGCTCGCGAAAATTGAACAGACGATATATTCAATGACAGCATGAAATTTGCAAGATCGAAATTTACACACATTACACAATATATATTTAACATTTAAATTAATTGAACATTTATAAATTTAAAACAAATATTAGAATATTTACAAATATTTTTTATTCAAATCCAATTAAATATGTTTTAAAACTCAATGCGACTTAAATTATTCTTCAATAAGCAATCCTCTTTAAAATACAACTATTTACATTAAAAAAAAAAACATATACAAAACCGTTTTAAAATTTAAATTAATTAAATGGAAAAAAAGCAGGTAAATATTTTTGAAGATTTAAATTATTAATTGTGAGCATATTTGATGTATAAGATGAATCTAAAAATTTCTTCATAATGTTTCCAACTGTAACTTAATATTAAATGAGTGATTTTATATATCTAATAGCTATTTGACATGAAATCTAAAGACAATATGCATTTATTTAAAATAACAATAAATTATCTTAACATTAAATAGCACCAGCACACAACGCCACCTATTTCTGTATTAAAATATTGTTGTGAAAAAATTAATATTAAATAAGCATTAAAATTTTTGATGTTAAAATAATTAAAAGTGTTTATTATACATTTAATAAAAATATCAATAAACTAAACATTAAATAGCACCAGCATATATAGCCACATATTATAGATTTAAATTTTATTGCAAAAAATGAATATTAAGTAAAAATGAAAAAATATCAAGTGATAAGTAAAATTATTTGTTATGTATTTATTAAAAGCAACAGTAAACTAACTTAAAATTAAATAGCACCAACATAGAAGGTCACCGATTTGTGAATTTAAATTTCCTTGTAAGAAAAACAAATATTATGTAAAAATTAAAATTTATGAAGTTAAAATAATTAAAATAAAAAATTTAAATTGCTATGAACTTTAGAATGTAAAATAAAGCAAAAATATATTTTATTACAAGGACTTACTTTGGCTTCCAAATCTAATTTATTTGGGGAGGACGAATTCAGACCGTCAACACTCTGATATCTGTGACTTAATATACGAACTGAGTTTGTTTAGATTAAACGTCTTTGAGCAGCTATTGTATTGAATGTAACAAAAACAGGTTTCGCATCAATAGAGCCCGGATAGCTCAGTCGGTAGAGCGTTAGGCTTTTAACCTAACGGTCCAGGGTTCGAGTCCCTGTTCGGGCGAAACAATTTTTGTTCTTTCACATTTTACGGGACAGGAAAGTCTTGACACGTGTACTACGGCTGCACACTGAAATTCATAGTGACATGGTAAATTTTACTCGAGCGTACGGCTACACTAAAAAATTCATATCGTCATATAAAATTCTTATCATGTATACTGTTTCGTGAGTTCTAAAATCTGTAAATTAATATTTTTTAAAACATTTTTTTCCAAGTGATTTTATCACATCTTTTTAAATCTATTACATCATTTTTGCATGTTAGGAACAACAGCCTATTGCAAAAAAAAATATATATGCATCCATAAAAAATTGAGCTGCAGCTTTCGAACTCGGCATGTGCGTATCGTTTGAGGAGATATGCAAATAATTAAAATTTGAGAGCAAAAAATATTTCATTAAGAATTGGTAACAGCAAGGGAATGACAGTTTGGTAAGTAGTAAACCCTCAGCTGGCAGCTTAGGTATAGCATACGAGCCGGTTTTCGGTACGGCATGGAGTCCATTTAATTGCTTTTGCTTATGACCCTTTGTGGAAGATTCTGGCACAAATGTTGCAACTGGTCAGCTAATTCAGTGATAATCTGAGAAGGCTGCAATTGCCGTCCCAGCATGGTCCAAGACATGTTCTGTTTGTAATAGGTCTGGAAACCTAGATGGTCGTGACAGTGTATTAAATCCTCAAAGACCTTATTGAAAAAGTCATGCAGAATGTGGTCTAGCGTTGTTTTGGTGAAAGGCAAGATCGGCTGTCCCACGGACTCCCCGTACTGCAACACCACGTGTGATGGCCGTGTGCCACTTGACAACAAACATGGAATCGAAAAGCTGGCCGACTACGCCCATTAGTATAAAGATTGTTGAGAAAGTCGTGCAGAATGTGGCCGAACATTGTTTTGTTGATAGACAATATCGCCTGTCCCACGAGATGACGCCCCCGCCAAACTACCACACCACGTGTGATGACCGGGTGCAGCTTGACAATAAATACGGAATCGAAAAACTGGCCGGCTACGCTGATTAGTATAAAGATTGCGCAGATATTCGAAATTCAAAATCAAAAGAGAAAGTTAAAAAAAATACATAAAGTATAATTATATTAATAAAAATTTAAATAGGTTTCTGTTTCAAATTCGAATTTTGAAGGATCCGTGATGACAGGACTCATCAATGTTATTTTTTTTATTATTATTCAAATTAGTTTTATGGTTTGAAAGATATTTCAATAGCATATACCCTCATCCATGGACCGGTTTCGCGCTCCTTCGAAAGAAATTTGCTAGGTCACAATTTACACACTTTATGCAATGTATATTTTTGACATTTAAATTAATTAAACATTTATAAATTTAAAAACAAATATTAAAATATTTACAATTTTTTTTTTTCAAATTCAAATAAATATGTTTTAAAATTCAATGCCATTCAAAATTCTTCAGTAAGCAATCCTCTTTAAAATACAATTATTTACATTCCAAAAATACATACAAACTGATATACGAAATGAGTTTGTTCAGGTTGAACGTCTTTGAGCACTTATTCTATTGAATATAACAAAAACAGGTTTTAGTTCTACAGAGCCCGGATAGCTCAGTCGGTAGAGCGTTAGGCTTTTAACCTAACGGTCCAGGGTTCGAGTCCCTGTTCGGGCGAAACAATTTTTATTCTTTCACATTTTACGGGACAGGAAAAACTTTACACGTGTGCTAGGGCTGCACACTGAAATTTATAGTGACATGGTAAATTTAACTCGAACGTAAGGCTACACTCTAAAAAATTCATATCGTCATATCAAATTCCTATCATGTATACTGTTTCGTGAGTTCTAAAATCTGTAAATTAATATTTTTGAAAACATTTTTTTCAAGTGATTTATCACATCTTTGTAAATCTATTACATCATTTTTGCGTGTTAGGAAATACAGCCTATTGCAAACAAAAAAATATATGCATTCATAAGAAATTGAGCTACAGCTCCCGAACTCGGCATGTGCGTATCGTTTGAGGAGATATGCAAATAATTAGAATTTAGGCGCAAAAAAATTGTTTCAATAAGAATTGGTAAGAGCAAGGGGATGAAACTTTGTTAAGTAGTAAACCCTCCGCTGGCAGCTATACGAGCCGGTATTCGGTACGGCATAGAGTCAATTTACTTACTTTTGCTTATGACCCTTTGTGGAAGATTCTGGCATAAATGTTGCAACTGGTCAGCTAATTCAGTGATAATCTGATAAGGCTGCAATTGCCGTCCCAGCATTGTTCAAGACATGTTCTATTTGTAATAGGTCTGGAAACCGGGATGGTCGTGAAAGTGTATTAAATCCTCAAAGACCTTATTGAGGAAGTCATGCAGAATGTGGTCGAGCGTTGTTTTGTTGAAAGACAAAATCGACTGTCCCACGAGATGACTCTCCAATCTGCCACAACACTGTAATGGCTGTGTGCCACTTGACAACAAATATGGAATCGAAAAACTGGCCGACTACGCCCATTAGTATAAAGATTGCGCAGATTTTCAAAATTCAAAATCAGAAATTAAGAATCAAAAGAGAAAGTAAAAAAAAGTATAGTATAATTATATTAATAAAATTTTAAATAGGCTTCTGCGTTAAATAATTTATGAATTTTGAAGAATTCGGGACGACAGGACTCATGAATGATGTTTTTTTATTATTATTCAAATAAGTCTTATGGTTTGAAAGATATTTCGATGGCATATACCCTCATCCATGGACCGGTTTAGCGCTCCTTATGTGCTCGTGAGCATAGAACAGACGATATATTCAATGACAGAAAGAAATGTGCTTGGTCACAATTTACACACTTTATGCAATATATATTTTTGACATTTAACTTAAATAAACAAATATTAGAATATTTTCAAATATTTTTTATTCAAATTCAAATAAATATGTTTTAAAATTCAATGCTATTTAAATTATTCTTCAGTAAGCAATCCCCCTTAAAATACAATTATTTTCATTCGAAAAATATATACAAAAGCGTTTTAAAATTTAAATTATTTATATGTAAACAAAATAGGTAAATATTTTTGAAACGAGCGGAAAATAATTTTAAGAATTAAATTATTCAAATGAAATAGTTAAAAGTGAGCATACTTGATGTATAAGATGAATCTGAAAATTTCTTCATAATGTTTTGCAACTGTAACTTAATCTTAAACGAGTGATTTTATGTATCTACTAGCTATTTGACATGAAAGCAATTAAAGACAACATGCATTTATTTAAGGGTGAGCGTCAGTACATTTTCTGCCTTATCCGCGCTTTGTTAACTTTCGCGGCACACATATTTCGGCGAAATTCTGCTCAAACAGTTGCGAAATATTTTCTGATAGATAAAATGCTATGCTTAGATTATATTAAAACTAAATTCAATACCCAATAAAACAGAATATATGTTTTATTTTAATTTAAAATATTTTTAGTGCTGCCACCTGTTGTCGTAATTTAATTCATACCGATTATTTTTATTTTTTAATGAACATTTTTAGATGTCTATTCCTTCTAATACGCTATTAAATACAACAACAGATCATATATAATGCCATAATCACGGAAACGTAATTGAACTTGGACTTGAAGACAAAGGAACTTGAAGACAAATCTGCAGTCCTCAGTGATGTGCATTCAGATCCCTTATCAAATTTAGAAAATGATAAATTACCTTTCCATGATTGTGGCATTATTATATATGATCAGTTGTATTAGAAGGAATAGATATTTAAAAATGTTCATTAAAAAATAAAAATAATCGGTATCAATTAAATTACGACAACAGATGGCAGCACCAAAAATATTTTGGATTAAGGGTGAGCGTCAGTAAATTTTCTGCCTTATCCGCGCTTTGTTAAGGGTGAGCGTCAGTAAATTTTCTGCCCTATCCGCGCTTTGTTAACTTTCGCGGCACACATATTTCGCCGAAATTCTGCTCAAACAGTTGCGAAATATTTTCTGAAAGATAAAATGCAATGCTTAGATTATATTAAGACTAAATTTAATGCCCCAAAAAACATAGAATATATTTTTTATTTTAATCCAAAATATTTTTGGTGCTGCCATCTGTTGTCGTAATTTAATTCATACCGATTATTTTTATTTTTTAATGAACATTTTTAAATGTCTATTCCTTCTAATACAGTGTTAAATACAACAACCGATCATATATAATAATGCCACAATCAGGGAAAGGTAATTTATCATTCTATAAATTTGATAAGGGATCTGAATGTACATCACTGAGGACTGCAGTTTTATCTTCAAGTTCCTTTGTCTTTAAGTCCAAGTTCAATTACGTTTCCGTGATTATGGCATTATATATGATCTGTTGTTGTATTTAATAGCGTATTAGAAGGAATAGACATTTAAAAATGTTCATTAAAAAATAAAAATAGCCGGTATGGATTAAATGACGACAACAGATGGCAGCACCAAAATATTTTAAATTAAAATAAAATTTGCATTCTATGTTTTATTGGGTATTAAATTTAGTTTTAATATAATCTAAGCATAGCATTTTATCTATAAGAAAATATTTCGCAACTGTTTGAGCAGAATTTCGGCGAAATATGTGTGCCGCGAAAGTTAACAAAGCGCGGATAGGGCAGAAAATTTACTGACGCTCACCCTTAACTTTCGCGGCACACATATTTCGCCGAAATTCTGCTCAAACAGTTGCGAAATATTTTCTTATAGATAAAATGCAATGCTTAGATTATATTAAAACTAAATTTAATACCCAATAAAGCATAGAATATCTTTTTTATTTTAATTAAAAATATTTTTGGTGCTGCCATCTGTTGTCGTAATTTAATTCATACCGACTATTTTTATTTTTTAATGAACATTTTTAAATGTCTATTCCTTCTAATACGCTATTAAATACAACAACATATCATATATGATGCCATAATCATGGAAACGTAATTGAACTTGGACTTGAAGACAAAGGAACTTGAAGATAAAACTGCAGTCCTCAGTGATGTACATTCAGATCCCTTATCAAATTTATAGAATGATAAATTACCTTTCCCTGATTGTGGCATTATTATATATGATCGGTTGTTGTATTTAACACTGTATTAGAAGGAATAGACATTTAAAAATGTTCATTAAAAAATAAAAATAATCGGTATGAATTAAATTACGACAACAGATGGCAGCACCAAAAATATTTTGGATTAAAATAAAAAATATATTCTATGTTTTTTGGGGCATTAAATTTAGTCTTAATATAATCTAAGCATTGCATTTTATCTTTCAGAAAATATTTCGCAACTGTTTGAGCAGAATTTCGGCGAAATATGTGTGCCGCGAAAGTTAACAAAGCGCGGATAGGGCAGAAAATTTACTGACGCTCACCCTTAACAAAGCGCGGATAAGGCAGAAAATTTACTGACGCTCACCCTTAATCCAAAATATTTTTGGTGTTCATCAAAAAATAAAAAAATGTTCATCAAAAAATAAAAATAATCGGTATGAATCAAATTACTTCAACAGATGGCAGCACCAAAAATATTTTGGATTAAAATAAAAAAATATATTCTATGTTTTTTGGGGCATTAAATTTAGTTTTAATATAATCTAAACATTGCATTTTATCTTTCAGAAAATATTTCGTAACTGTTTGAGCAGAATTTCGGAGAAATATGTGTGCCGCGAAAGTTAACAAAGCGCGCCCTCTCACAGTTCGACGTAACTGTTGGAGCAGAATTTCGGCGAAATATGTGTGCCGCGAAAGTTAACATTCGACGCCCTCTCACAGCTTCGGAAACAATTCTTATTATTTTTTATAACTGCATTCATGAGTCTGTCAACAATCCTGATTTTAATTAGGTCTGGCTAGAGCTGCTCTACTACCTATATAGAGGCAAGGTCCGTAGAATATCTTATATATAAGGTTGTCTCGTTCGGGGAAAAAGTTGTCCCGGGAAGGAAGGACGAGTGACGTCACTGCTAGACCCATTCTCTGACAGAGGCGAGAAGAACTATTGAGAAACGTTGATCGGAAACTATTTAAATATTTATCTAATAGTAACGGTGTGCAAGCAATATAGAATAAAATAAAACAGTACATGCATAGTAATGTGAAGTTCATGAAAATAAATTCCGTACATATGAAAAGAAATAGCAATTTTTTTATGAGAATGGAAGCTATTAAAATTTTAACATAAGTGAAGTTTATACCAAGATTACTGAATGCTATGTTGAAAGATAATTGAATGGACAAAAGTTATGTATAAAAAAATAGTGAATGATCAGAGAAGTGCCAATGGGTGTTAGGTGTGTTATGTGAATCGGTTTGAGAAGGATATAAATATATATTTCTAATCTAAATGTGGCAAATTAGTCATCATTTAAATATTGACTGTATTCCGAAGTTTACAGGCATGAATAAAGCAGTATAAATTAGAATAAATATTATTTCCAGGCAATGAATGCATAGCTTTTGTCTAGTTCAAAAATTTTACATGTTTTAGAAAAAATATATCGTCTGGATTTGAGAGAAGGTCAGGAAACTTTCAAAATCATCTGAAGAAAAAACAGTAATTGATTTAAATTTGAAAACACATATTTTATCAAATCATTGCAATAATAATTATTAGTCACGTCAAATGTAGTTTGTTAAGATTTTTTTTGTTAGTAAATTTGTTAATAAAGTTTTTGCTAAGGCATTTATATCTTGATTCGTCAAATTGAAGGACTTCATCATGAGTAAGACCGTTGCCTACGTAATATACAAGGCCGGGAAATTTCGCGTATTTTCGGCCAAAAACGGGCGACAGCTTAGTTCACTCAAGTGTCCGCTAGGATCGCTTTTATTTCCTGTCCTTTCGCAGTTTTTCAATGCAAACAATGATGCACTCCTAAGGGTTTGGAGTGCATTTTTGTTTATGGTAAAGCTTTTTTTTTTATAATTTTATATTTGTTATTTTTTATTAAATTATACTGATTTTTATAGCATTAATATAAAATATTGTGCAAAAATAATTCGGTAAAAATGGTACATTGTTGTGTACCATATTGCAATTCTGATTGTAACGTAACGTAAGCAAAAGGTTAAAACTATTTTCTTTAACAAATTTTAATATATTAAATACATATGCTAGGGATAAAAATCCCAAGTATATGTATTTTTATCATAAGCCTTTTATCCCAAATAACTAAATTTCCTCTTCATTATTGATGGACAAACCATTAGTAAGTAATAATTTAATAAGCATTATTATTTTATATAGCCCAAACTTATAAATGTGAAATAAATTTATGCATGTTCATGTTGTTTAAAATCAATTAATTTAAAAAGTCATTGATTTTAATGAATAATTTAAAAAAAAAAAAAGTGATTTAAATCAATATTTTTTTTTAAACCAAGTAATTAAAATCTTGATTTAAATGTTGATTTAAATCAATCTATCCTGTCGACCCCTCACTCCCTTCCAATTTATTTTAATTATACACTCCCCAGTTTATGAGTCCTGAAGAACTTCCGACGAGGGGGGGGGGGGGTACTTTATGGCATGTTAATGAAAAATTGGATTTAAAAAAATGAAAAATATTTTAATTTTTATTTAATATATTTTTTAAAAAACTTATTTTTTATTTCATAATAACTAAAATAGAAAATTTAAAAATTATTAAAAAACATGTTAATAAAAAAATTTCGCTTTTAAATTGAAAAAAAAAATTCACTTCTGACATCCCCCTATGTTCTGGCTTCGCGCATGCTTAGAGGTATATTTCCTTTTTCCTGTAAAAATTATTTTAACATTTTTAATGTTGATGTAAATCAATCTATCCTGTCGATCCCCTTCCATTTTTTTTAAAAATTATACACTCCCGAGTTTATGAATCCTGAAGAACTCCCGGCGGGGGGGGGGTTACTTTATGACATGTTAATGAAAAATTGGATTTAAAAAAATTAAAAATATTTTAATTTTTATTTAATATAATTTATAAAACTTAATTTTTATTTCATAATAACTAAAATAAAAAATTGAAAATTTTAAAATTATTAAAACACTTGTTAATAAAAAAAATTTCGCTTTTAAATTGAAAAAAAATTCACTTCTGACATCCCCCTATGGAAATTTCTGGCTTCGCGCATGTTTACAGGTATATTTCCTTCTTCCTGTAAAAATTATTTTAACATTTTAAATGTTAAACATTTTAAATCAATCTATTCTGTCGACCCCCCCCCCCTTCCATTTTTTAAAAAATTATACACTCTCCAGTTTATGAATCCTGAAGAACTCCCGGCGGAGGGGGGGGTACTTTATGACATGTTAATGAAAAATTGGATTTAAAAAAATTAAAAATATTTTAATTTTTATTTAATATATTTTTTAAAAAACTTATTTTTTATTTCATAATAACTAAAATAGAAAATTTTAAAATTATTAAAAAGCTTGTTAATTAAAAAATTTCGCTTTTAAATTAAAAAAAAAAATTCACTTCTGACATTCCCCTATGGAAATTTCTGGTTTCGCGCATGTTTACAGGTATATATATTCCTTCTTCCTGTAAAAATTATTTTAACATTTTAAATGTTGATTTAAATCAATCTATCCTGTTGATCCCCCCTTCCATTTTTAAAAAAATTATACACTCCCGAGTTTATGAATCCTGAAGAACTCCCGGCGGGGGGGGGGGGGGGGGGGGCACTTTATGACATGTTAATGAAAAGTTGGATTTAAAAAAATTAAAAATATTTTAATTTTTATTTAATATAATTTATAAAACTTAATTTTTGTTTCATAATAACTAAAATAAAAAATTGTAAATTTTAAAATTATTAAAAAAACTTGTTAATAAAAAAATTTCGCTTTTAAATTGAAGAAACAAATTCGCTTCTGACATCCCCCTATTGAAATTTCTGGCTTCACGCATGTTTACAGGTATATATATATTCCTTCTTCCTGTAAAAATTATTTTAACATTTTAATAATAACGTTTGCCTTTTTTAATTTCATAAACGATAAAACATATTAAAGACATTAATTTTGCACTTTTTTTTAATTTACAAAACTAAAAATGTTCTAGGTTAAATAAAAAATAACTATATTTATTAAACAAAAAATACGCAAACAGATGCTGATTTTAATTTATTAGATAATGTAAAGAAATGTAAAAATACGAGGTTTATACGAACTTTGACAGTAATAAATCAGCTCTGACAGGAAATAACAGCGCCCTCTACCAACTGTTCTGGAACTACACATTCCCCACTTTCTAAATCGAATTTTCCCGGCCTTTATTATCACGTAGGCAACGGTAAGACGGAGTAGTTTCGATTCAATAAAAATGGTTTTTGTTCAAAAAAGGAATATTCATAAGTTAAAAGAAACAAGTGTAATTTTATGGATAATTTTGTAAAAACAAAATAAATTTATAGTCGCATTAAAATGATACATTTACCCCTATTTATTTTAAAGCAAACGGTGAATGGAATCTTTTTAGTTTGAAGCTCCTTCCCCATAAATATTGGACAAATTTCGGAGAAAAAAAATTCGTCGTCGAATAAAATGATAAAAATAGCCTTTTTTTCTTTTAGCATAAAATTCTGGATGATACTCCCTAACCCCCCCCCCCCCCCTTTTTATTTTCCACGATTTTCTGTCGCATTTTAAAGTGCTGATTGACTGAATTCTACGGTAATATCTATACCATAAAAGAAATTAAATGAATTCACAAAAACTTCAAATAAACAAAATTAAACAGCAGATGTATATCATTAAATATATAGAAACGGGGTTTTCTTTAAGCATATAAAATGAAAATATTAATTACATGCATTGTGCATGCAATGATACAATCTAAATATTTTAAAATCAAATCGATGACATTTTTCAGAAAATTATAAAGTTCAAATATTTTTTGTATAGGAACTATTAGGAACGGAATGGTACGCTTACGCGATAGAATAAGTGCCATAGCATTTATATGCAGGAAATTTTAAATCATCCAATTTTTAAAGAAATAGAAATTTAATTGCAAATTGATAAAGATAATATGGAGAGTTTTATAGAAGTAAATATTATTTAATTCTATTTTTACATATTTCTCATCAGTTGTATCCTATTCCAAACCTTTAATAGAAAATACAGACAGTAAAGTGCACAGTCTCTATTTAATGAATTTGAACGGGATATTTCGTTTAAAATCTTTAATGTGTTGTAAAAGTAATTGTTAAAAAATACTATATTAAAATCCATATTCATGCAATATATTTGTGAGTAAAAATATTAATAAAGATTATCAATTTACACATGAAATATGTAAATTTTGTGTAAAAAAGAAGATGAATGTATTTGTTATACGAAATCACCCGGAAAATCATATCCTTGTCTTAATATATAATTTGTCAAACGGCTGTTCTTGACTTCTTCATCCGTTAATTACAGCAATTTAGTTCGTTTTGAATTCAAATTTGAGTTCATTTGTCATATTTCAGTATTAGCACATTACTAATACATATATATGCATAGGTTAATAGTCTATTAACCTTGTATAGAGGAGCCTTAGGTCTGGTTTCTTTGAGCACCTATTCTATTGTATATAACAAGAACATGTGCAGCTTCAATCGAGCCCGGATAGCTCAGTCGGTAGAGCGTTAGGCTTTTAACCTAACGGTCCAGGGTTCGAGTCCCTGTTCGGGCGAAACAATTTTTGTTCCATAAGAGGACATGGGAAAATTCGACACGTGTACTTACTACGACTGCACACTGAAATAATTAGTCACAAGGAAAATTTGACTCGAAAGCTACGTCTGCGTACTAAAAAATTCATATTGCCATTAAACAAATCTTAACATTATGTAATATTTTTTTTCGTTCTAAAATTTGTGAATTAATATTTTAGAAAACATTTTTTTCGAGTGATTGTATTTGTTGAATGAATGAAAGTAGAAGCATGCACAACTCAAAAATATATTTCACTCACTCAAGTGTCGATTTATTAATGAACTGTAGTAATAATACACAAATGGAAAACAAAAGCACAAAGATAATACGCTCATGTATACACACACTGAAAGAGACGCTACTCTCGAACCCAGATCCTCAAGAAATAAAAAACCCGATGTAGCACGGCTCATTTTGAGAAGCGCCATCTCGTGACACCAAACATACCCCAGCCTTGAAGCCTCAGGGGGTTCAACACTTTTAATTAAACTGATTTTACTGAAAGAGAAGGAAACATATACAACATATAAGTAAAGTTAAATACAAAATGTCACTAAATTCAGTTCACGAATAGTCAGTTCAGTGGCAAAGCACACAGTTTAGAAATAGGTCTTTTCAGTTCACCGTTAGCAGTACGTAATTCTACAACACGCACCTTATTATCCTTGCCTGGATAAACATTAACAATCATACCTAACTTCCAACGTAAAGGAGGAAGATTCTCATTTTTCACTAGCACTAAGTCACCCGGTTGAAAATCACGTTGTAGTTTACACCACTTAGGTCTTTGCTGCAATCTGGATAAATATTCGTTACTCCAACGTTTCCAAAAATGCTGGAACAGCTTTTGCATATTTCGCCACCGATCAATATGACTGATTTTTTCTTGGGTTAAGTCTGATTCTGAAAGGGCACTCATTGATGCTCCAATCAAAAAGTGTCCAGGAGTCAGGACTTCTAAGTCATTGGGATCCGATGAAGCTGGAGTCAAGGGTCTTGAATTTAAGCAGGACTCGATTTGTGTGATTAGCGTCAAAAACTCTTCAAATGTTGGTACGACATTCCCAAGACATCTCTTTAGATGGTATTTTAGTGATTTAACTCCAGCCTCCCAGAGACCTCCAAAGTGAGGCGCAGAAGGAGGGTTGAAAATCCACTTGATGTTTTCGGAAGACACATAACTCTGAAGTCGATCATTCCGTTCAATATTTATAGCTCTTCTCAACTCCCCACTAGCTCCTTTAAAATTCGTTGCACAATCACTATGTATTTCAACAGGTCTACCTCTACGAGCTATAAACCGTTTTAATGTCGCTATAAAGGATTTTGTTGAAAGGTCTCCAACTATCTCTAAGTGAACTGCCCTAGTAGAGAAGCAAACAAAAAGACAAACATAACATTTAGTAATTTTGACTCCTCTACCAGAACGATTCTTGATATTAAAAGGTCCAGCAAAGTCTACACCCACACGAGAAAATGCTCTGCTTTGGGTAACTCTTGAGGCAGGAAGATCAGCCATCAACTGTGTTGCATTTTGGGCTCGAATTCTGCAACAGGTGACACATCGATGTAAGCATCTACGAATAGCATCTCTAGCGCTGATAATCCAAAACCTTTGCAGTAAAATAGACAGAAGTAATTGTGGGCCAGCATGAAGATAAACTCGATGATAGTAACTGATGATCAAATTTGTAATATGATGATTCTTAGGTAAAATCATCGGGTGTTTTCTGTTGTTTGATAAGTTCGCATTTGTAAGTCTTCCGCCAACACGCATGACACCTGAATAATCTAAAAACGGAGTCAAAGATAAAAGCTTGCTGCTTGATTTCAAAGGTTTCGCAGATTTGAAGCTAGTAAGTTCCTCGGAAAATGCAGATTGCTGTACAATCTTTACAATTAAGGATGTTGCTGTAAAAAGTTCTTCTGTTGATAAGTGACTCTTTAAACGATTTTCTGGTTGTTTAAAACAATTATTTCTAAACCTCATACACCATGCTAATATTCTACATAGCTTTATCCACGAAGAAAATTTTGAAATTAAAGTTGGTTCTTGAACCTTAGAGACATACGAATTATAACTCCTTTTCTCTTCCTCAAACACAATTTCACTGTACTCAGCGTCGATATCAATTGTTTGTTCTGTCATTTCAAGGGGTTGTTTTAGCCATTGCGGTCCTTGCAACCATAATGTGCTCTCCAAAAGTTCTAATGGAAGATAACCTCTAGTTCCGCAATCTGCGGGATTCTCTACCCCATGTACAAAGTTCCATTTGACATTAGGAATAGCTTCTTGAATTTTGGACACACGATTTGCAACAAAAGGCTGCCAACGACGTGGCTCAGAAGAAATCCACGCTAATGTGACACGCGAGTCTGTCCAAGCATAGACACAATTGATAGGTAATTCAATGTATGAGAGGCAGGCCCCCCACATCAAATTGTGGGACAGGGTACCAGGTAAAGCCGTGGGCCCCATGTAAATTAAAGGAGTGATTACCCCCCCCCCCCCCCATATCCAACGCATTTTCGACAAACTTAACTGTAATAAAATACGTTTCGCTTAATCTTTTTAAATAATTTTAAATTGCATTCTCCAGTTACAAAATAGTAAAGCACAGCGGTAATAACAATCACTTAAAAAACAAAAAAAGTAAATGTATATTCATCAATAAAGTAAAAAAAAAAAAAAGATCTATTCAAAATATCTTCCAATATCATTATTTGATCAACTTTTATTCCTATTGCCACTCTTTTAATAAAAGCAGGATAAGATATTTTGATTTTGTGTATCAATCGAATTTTCGTATCAAAATCTCATGCAAAGTTTCTGGTTTTTGCGATAAACGATTTTTACTTTCCTTATATACATAGTATAATGTATAAGGAAAGTATTGTAACGGAGTCGAAAATTTGAATTCGAATTTTTAATGGGAGAGCACGTTTCAAGCATCCCTAATCACGAATCGAACATTTTTGAGGTGATGTCTGTGTATGTGTGTCAGTGAGTCTGTGGAGATGATATCTCACGAACGAATGGAGCAATTCGAATGAAATTTGGTACAAAAATTACAATCCGTGAATAATGAATGTCTATTGTTTTTAAACACAATCGAATGTTCAGAACCTCCCTAAATTTTCGTGTGAAATTTTGAAAACATCATCAGAAAATCAAAACTTTTAATAAAGTTACTCAAATAGATATTTCTTATGTGATTTTCCCTCAGAAAACGATTAAGATAAACTTTAAAACGCTAGCATGAACCGTTCTCGAGATATTGTATATTTTTCAAATACATTTATCAAAAATCCCATAAATTAAAAAAAATATTTACTGTTGAGAAACATGTTCACTTTTCATATGTAATATCATGCGATAAATTAGGTGACATCATTTTCGTGGATCTGGCTTGTTCCATTCATGAGAAATGATACTTTGAGTAGTACTTTTGTATTTTAACGCCAATAGTTATTTATCTGCTACAAGAATAACCTATTTCTCCGTCCATAAAGCTTGGAGAAATTTTGGCGACTTTTTTAAATGTTGCCAAATTAACGAAAATCTCATCAAATGGATTAAAGTGACGCTAAACTTTTTTTTTTTTTTTTTACAGTAAAAGTAGTAAATTCAGTGAATTATATTAAGGAGAGTCATGTGCTGTCCACATCAGATTTTTTAAAAATAAGCAATAGCAGTTTGGATCTTCTATATCAGCTGGTCTCTATTTCTGCACACCATAGAGATGTCAAACAGTTAATTTTATTTAATATAAGAAGGTGTGTATTCTGTAGTGGGAAATCTAAGCTGCGGACAGCAAAGGAATTTGATAGCTACTTCAGGACCCGGGCAAATACGACTCGGCGAATTTTTTTTTACTCGTATTAGTTTTTTAGTTATTTTATATTGAAGTTTTTATTTTAAGTATTTTAGTTATTTTATATCAAATCGGTTCTTTAGCGATCTAAAATTTTGTCACAGAGTTTCTATTTTAACATCATCGGAAAGATCGAATAACGTTCTTTCCAATGATATTTGAACGAATTGAACCAGTAGGACAATTCCTTATGTTTATTTATTTATTTTAAATACATCGAAATGTGTATATTTTAGATTATTTGATACTCAATTATGTGTGTATATCTTCGTATTCTAACGAAACATTTTTTTCAATTATTAGATTTAATTTTTGTGACTTTTCAAACAAGCGCATAAAAATTAAAATTGTAGGTATCGTTGTTAAAGTGCATATCTATTTTTCTCTCTGGTAAATGTTTGAGTGCATGCCAGTCAAAGCCTTGGAACTCACGGTGTGGTTTAAGCCACGTCTTCTCTCCTAGAGAAAGGATTCCATTTTGTTTCTTTTATTTATTTATTCTATTTTCCTGCTTTCCACGGTTGCGAAACGAAAAGAGGAAATGAATTGGAAAATAAGGCGGTTTGAAGGCGATATGGAAATTGAGTGGATTTATCCGTAAATGTATTATTTAAGTATTGGAAGCTTATTTAGGGCCCGGGCAACGTATTAGCAGGTAATTTATTCTAATAGTATATAAATATCCAACCGGAGAAGAAAAATGTCCTA
Source organism: Amaurobius ferox (assembly GCA_951213105.1). Classification (NCBI taxonomy): domain Eukaryota; kingdom Metazoa; phylum Arthropoda; class Arachnida; order Araneae; family Amaurobiidae; genus Amaurobius; species Amaurobius ferox. The sequence continues at coordinate 43,992,844 of OX578138.1, forward strand.
TTTGCATCCTACGATCTTCTGATATGATTAATTTTGTACTATGACAAATATCTCAGACCTATCTCCCTTAACTATCTTTAATTGTATGCTCAACAATACATCTGTTGTAAAAATTTCTTTAACTATTATGAGTTTTTCGATAATTTGGAAGAATCTACAACTTTTCTGTAAATTTTAATTATTTTATGTACTTCTTAGAGAACGATAAAATTATCCATAGATCCAATAACTAAAACATCTGATGTATCTAACATAAAACATTACCAACAAATGAATATATTTTGATATCCATAAACAATAAAAACTTAGAACTTCCTTATGATTCGAATTCACTGCAAATAAATGGACACCGATTAAAATGAGTATACCTTGACACCGATTAAAATAAGTGTACCTAATCACGTGGAAATTGTTTAACTCTCTTGAGAGATATTACGCTCTTTGTGAAGAAAGTAAAATTTCTAATATCTCAAAAGTAGTTTGTGATAAATCCTAAATACATTTTCAATTTATTTCCGGTTGAAAGTACTGAAAGTATCCACCCAATTGATAATAAATATCATATTTAGCTTTTTATAATTTTTTAACACAGATAAAAAAATTTTTTATATCTAGACGACGGTAAATCCCGTAAATGTTGTCATTTGCTTTTTAAATTAAAAAATTCAATATTAAATAGCCATTTCTGTACATATATGGGTAACATTATTATTTTGTGTATTTTTAGTTTTAGAAATAAAAATTTGAAAAAGCCTTCTCTTGGTCTGACCTCACTGAAAATCAATAGGATTGTTATATTTAGGCGATAAAATAATCGTACGACATTTTGTTTGATTATTTCAATTTGTTCGAAAGATATTATACTCCCAGATATTATTGAATTACTGGGTTTTTTTTGGGTGTTTTGAATGACCAAATCCATCCGAGAGTTTTATACAAATTTCAAATACACAAATATTTTACAAGAATAATTTTACAAAACTATATAAAATTTTGATAAAATAAATAACGTTCATTCTAAGATCAAGATATTAAAGCAATTAAAAATAATGCTGAATAAATTATAAGAATTAATTTAAACATACTTTAATATCAACCCCTATGCTAAACACTATTTTAATTACAAATAATTAATTTAAGCATTTATATGAGTGATAAAATATTACCCACAAATAAATTTTCACCTCCTTATGCTGAGATCTTATCAACACAAACGGGGCAACTTTATTTTCATAGGACCTATTCACATGAGCTTAGAAACATTCTGCTAGATAAAAGGTCTTTCAAAGGTGACCCCAGGATGATATACATTATACAACACTCTGCCTTCAGGCATCTATCCAGAATGTCCTCCAGAACCGCAAAAGAGAGTCCGTAGACTGGACACCCTGATGTGTGAATTGCTTTCGGACAAGATCTTATCTGCATGGGAGTGGAAAAGCCCCCTCTAGACAAAAAGATGACCACAGTGCTCACTCTCTGTGATATATCTTTTTTTCTTGTCATCAGTTTAGTACTTGTAAATTTCGGAAGCTAAATAACAAACAATTATTTTTATTGCCTTGGGAACCAAAGAGGACTCTTTGTTGGGAACTGATGCCTTGTAAAGGCCTCCCTTCAAAGTCGAGCAATTTATGGGAAGTATTTATTGTTTTCTCACGCGGTTTTCGGATTCCTTATTGATGAGATAGCGTACAAGGCATCTTCTTTGTACGTTAAGGGCCCCTGTCTTTTTTTCTTTTCACTTTTTTGCAACAAATGTGGAATCAAAGAATAGAACAAGTTCCCTAATGTATCCCATGTTTAATTTCAACAACTCTTAGGTTAATTTCAACAACTCTTAGGGGTTTTTTTATTGTTTTAAAAATCTTGCGTTTGCTTTCTATCTATTCTACACTTGTAATTTTATAATTGCACAAAATATGCGATATTGTATCATAAAAGAATTTTTATTATACATTCATATGCACAAACATTAAACATTTTTTTCTCCCGGCACTTTTACGGACCCCTATCGTCCCAGTACCATGGTCCCAACTGACCCCCCCCCCCCTTTGTGGGGGCCCTGTTAATTTATATTTGTAATTTTATAATTATACATAATACGTACATTTCAAAACCTTCAATTAATTTAGAAAAATAATTATATATTCATACACAAATGTATAAAAATTTTATCCTCAACAATATTCACGGGCCCTTAACAATCGCCGGGCCCCAGTACTGTAGTACCAACTGACCCCCCCTTTGTGGGGGCCCTGATGAGAGGACAACCTTCAAAAGATTTGATAGCAACAAAGCTGCACACAGCTCTAGTCTTGGAAGAGACTGTATTTTTAAAGGTGCAACTCTGGTTTTTGCAGTTAACATATTCACATGCACTGAATGCTTAGAACTTGCAGATTTTACATATATGACAGCACAATAAGCTTTCTCCGAAGCATCAGAAAAGCCATGAATATCTATGACAATGGGATTGCAACACAAAACATAACGTGGAATTTGAAATTCTGATAATTGCGGCAACTCCGAATAAAATCTTCTCCACTTTTTGTAGATTTTCTCATTAACAGGTTCATCCCAACCAATGTCATAACTCCACAATTCTTGTATTAAAATTTTAGCGTACACAATTACAGGTGCCAACCATCCCATTGGATCAAAAATCTTTGCAATTTCTGAAAGAATAGTTCTCTTCGTGCATGTGTTTTGGATGCTAGTGGATTCAGTAAAATGAAATGTATCTGTAGTTGGTTTCCAGTTAATTCCCAAGACCTTGACCTTTTTGTCACTACTAATTTCTATGGAAGTATCGTTATCTCTAAATTCTTCAGGAATATCTTCCAAGACTCTTGGCACATTTGAAATCCATTTCCGTAATGTAAAGTTTCCTCTTTTCATCATTTCAAACATTTGTTTAGCTAAAAGTTTAGCAACCTCTTCACTCTGTGCGCCTGAAAGCAAATCATCTACGTAGAAGTCACGAATAGCTACATCAGCTGCCAAAGGAAAATTGTCTTGCTCATCCAATGCTAGTTGTTTCATGGCTCTAGTAGACAAAAAGGGCGCGCAAGCAGTTCCATAAGTAACTGTTACTAATCTATAAGTATTCAACGGTTCGTTTGTATTTTCTCGCCACAAAATTCTTTGCCAATTTATATCTTCAGGATGAACTCTGATTTGCCTAAACATTTTTTCCACATCCGTGCAAAATGCAATCTGATATGTTCTAAATCTAAGGAGAATGGAAAACAACTCTTGTTGAATTCTTGGACCTGTCATCAAAAGATCATTTAAAGACAGACCTGAAGCTGATTTCGCTGAAGCATCAAAAACGACTCTTAACTTGGTAGTAGTACTGGATTCTTTCACTACACCATGATGGGGCAAATAGAAAGTAGAATCAGAAGACACCTCATTGCCAGGAACCTTTTCCATATGTCCTAAGTTATAATACTCACACATGAAAGACTTGTACTGCTCATACGCCTCGGGGTTGGATAGCAATGAATTTTCCAATGATTTGAATCTACGAATTGCTGATTGCCTTGAATCACAAAGTAAGCTTGGGGACGAATGGAAAGGCAATTTGACTACATAAAGTCCATTTTCATCTCTCGAAAAGGTAGATTTAAAATGATCTTCACAGGCTTGCTCTAGTTTTGTAAAATTAGAATATTCAGGTACAGAGTCTAGCTTCCAAAAATTAGTTAGTAACTCTTGTGTTTCTAATTGAATATTATTCACATGAATGGCAGGTTTTAACTCAGAAGGAATAGTAACACTACCTGAAATAATCCAACCTAGATCAGAACGATATGCAGTTGGCATATTCTCTTCTCCCTTAATGGTTTCTCCTTTAAACATTGGCAGAGAAATGTCAACCCCTAACAAAATGTCAATTGGTCCACTTCTAAAAAACGTTGGATCTGCTAATGTGAGATGATTAAATAGCTCAATAAACTCCTTATCTAAAGTTAAATGAGGCAATTCTCCTATAATTTTATTAATTACAAACACTGGGGTTTTGAATGATAACTTATTTGAAAAATGTGGCACAAAGTTAATTTCTGAAATTCCATTAGTTTCAGCATCTGCTGATCCTAGACATGAAATGAGAAATTTAGCTTTTCTTTTAGTTAGACCTAACCTCTGCAAACAATCCTCAGTTATGAAACTAGCTTGACTTCCAGGATCGAGCAATACTCGACAAAGTTGTAACTTGCCAGAAAAATCCACTACTCTGATAAGGGCAGTACACAACAATACCTGTTTTTGACAATTAAAATCTGAAACACAAGAATTTATACGTGTAGGAACACCTTCAGCTATTGATGAATCTCTATAATTATCAGTATAATCACTATTTAAAACAGGTGTTGATTGAGGACAAAATACCTTAGCATTTGCAGATAAAGAGTTAGAACTATTCGTTCCTTGATTAATCACTTCAATGTTATTCTCAGGTTGACCATAATGCAGCAAAGTATGATGATTTTTAGCACATTTTTTACACTTGTAAACACTTTTACATTGAGATACTCTATGATTTGGAAGTAAACAATTGAAGCACACATTATTTTTCTTCACAAAATTTACACGATTTTGAATGCTTAGGCTCAAAAATTTATTACACTTCATTAAAGAATGATTAGCCTTGCAATAAACACATTGAACATGAATCTCCGAAGCAAATGTTGAAACCCTTTGAGGAATGTTTTGTTTCCTAATAACCAGTTGTTTGCTAGTTTGAAGAGTTCTTGAATGAGATTTTAAAAACTCTAACAATTCTTCAAGTTTTGGAATGTTATCTCCTTTCAGTGAACGTTCCCACCAACCTCTTGTCGATACATCTAATTTGAATTGCACGATAAACATTAAAATAGTATCCGAAAAATTCTCTACTTTATGTTGTAAAGTCTCGAAAGACCGAATGCATTCTCTCGTAGTATCCACTAGACTCAATATTTGTGAAGGATTTTCTGATTGTAATGAAGGTAAATACAAAAGTTTTCTTATTAAAGCACACATAAGTTCTCTTTTATGCGAAAATCTCTGTGAAAGTAACTCCCATGCAATGTCGAAGTTCGTATCCGAAATCGGTAGCGATTGCACAATTTTAAGAGCTTCACCTTTTAAAGAACACTTTAGATACTGCAATTTCTGTCCACAAGACAACTTTTCATTATTCGAAATCGCAGCTTGAAAAAGGTCACTGAAAGATATCCATTCATCAATACTACCGCCAAAACTAGGAAGTGTTAACTTAGGTAGCTTGATATCTGCTGACTCAGAACATCTGGTTTCGTTAGGGTTAACGAGAATATTATTTTTGGAATTAGCTCTAGAAACTTTAAGAACCAACTCATCGATTGTATCACACAAATTTTGCTGCTCCGTAATAAAAGAATCAAGTTCCGATTCCTCACATGAATCGAAAATATTGTTAAACACATTAGTTAATTCGTCACTAATATTCGTAAGTTTTGATTTAAAAAGTTCAAGTTCTGCCAAATCAGCACTATCAACACAAGAAACCACTTTATCTCTCAATTTCGTTAAATTAGCTTTAACAACTTTCTTTCTAGTCTTCAATGCTTTGAGATCCATTTTCAAAAGAAAAAGAACGATTATACTCACTCCGCTGATGTAAACAAACTGAGGCTCTGACGGACCAAATTAAATGTTGAATGAATGAAAGTAGAAGCATGCACAACTCAAAAATATATTTCACTCACTCAAGTGTCGATTTATTAATGAACTGTAGTAATAATACACAAATGGAAAACAAAAGCACAAAGATAATACGCTCATGTATACACACACTGAAAGAGACGCTACTCTCGAACCCAGATCCTCAAGAAATAAAAAACCCGATGTAGCACAGCTCATTTTGAGAAGCGCCATCTCGTGACACCAAACAGTATTAATTATTTTTTTTTCAGTTTATTACACCATTTTTCACATCATGAAATACACTATATTGCAATAGAATATGGGAGGGGGACGAAAACAAAAAAAACGTTTTATTTAGAAATGGTAACAAGATGACACGTTGGTAAGTGATAAATCCTCCTCTGGCTGCTATACAAGCCGATATACGGTGCGATATAAAGTCAATTAAATTTAAAAGTCCCCTTCATACTGATCAAATTTTATGTTTTATGATTAGTAATCTAGGCGATGCTAGTAATTTAACTATAAATTTTACCTATTTTGGTAAAAAATAAAACATGTTTTAAAAATTCGTCAAAAATTAACAAAATATTTTACAGACAATGGAATTTGTGATCTTATATAATAATAAAATTGAAATTCTGATAATTAGGTCAATTGCTCCTAACCGATTAGTGTGGAAATTGCGCAGATTTTGCATTAAACATTGTATATATACATACAAAAGAGGTCAATCATGCATAAATCATTGATTATGAAGCACTTTCCAACTGAAATACAATATTATATAAACATCTCTAACATGAGATACATTCAACATTGATATTTTTTCAATATCACAGTGCTACAGTAATTTATTATACTTAAAACTTCATCGAAAAGGCCAATTCTAGTGGCACAAAATGAACCTTCTTCAAATGGCATCATGGAAATATAAATAGTCTGCCTCTCAATTTAATATCAAGAAAGATTTCATTCATATCCATTATATTCCAAACTCCAGAGCTGAAAAATTTTGCTTGAGAAAAAATTCAGCAATTCTTATACAACTCACCTTACAATCGCTTGATTTGTTTACATGCTGCATACCTTAAAAGTAGGCTTCGTTGTAGAAATAATCAAAGTGTAGTGATCATTTAAAATAAAAAATATTGTAATTGCTTAGCCACAGAATTTAGATACTCAAATGATACGCAAAAATAAAGCAGTTTTAGGACGGATGCAACATTAAATATAAATGTAAATGATCTTTAAAAATCACGATTTTTACACAACGGAAAAAAAAATGGATACCATATTTCATTCTATATTGAGTCACCTGATCTCTTCATATATCATAGGTTGTTGTTGTTGAGACCCAGACCATATATCATAGGTGTAATTATTATTTCAATTTTTATTTAAACAAGAAAGATCAATCATGCTTAAAGCATTGATTATGAAACACTTTCCAACTTCAATGCAATTTTATTTAAACATCTCTAAAATGCAATACATTCCTCGGTAATATTTCAAAACTTATCACAATACTACGTTAATTTATTATATTTGAAAACTTAAACCTTCATCGAAAAAAATGAACTTAATTCAAATGACGGCATTGAAATATAAATTACCTGGTTAAAACATCTTTAAAATGCGATATATTCCTTGGTAATAATTTTAGAATTATCATAATACAACGATAATTTATTATATTTGAAAACTTCATTGAAAACAACTGAAATTCATTCAAATGACGTCATAGAAAAAATAACACGCCTGGCTCTCTCTATAAAAGCAGCATTTCATTCATAAACAATTTCCCATTTATTTCATTCATCACAATACTATTATATACTATTTATTTTAATTAAAAATTAAGACCATGGAGCTACAAGTAATTAAACTCTATGCTTAAAACTTCATCGAAAATAATCGTCCTTCTCTCTTTAAAATCAATGAATATTTCATTCATATCAGCTATGCAGACTCCATGAACTAAATAATTTTGTGTTAAAGAAATATAGCAATTCTAATACAACTCATTCTACATATTTTGCTGTTTACATTTTACATAAGTGAAAAATAGGCTTCGTTGTAGAAATAATCAAATTTGGATGATCATTTAAACTCAAATATATTGTAATTGCGTTGTTTCAGTATGTAGATGCACAGAATTTAAGCAAAAATAAGTGGTTTTAGGACGGATACAACACTCAATATGAATTAAAAAGAACTTTAAAAATCACGATTTTGAGACAAGATGGATGCCATATTTCATTTTGAAGTGGGTCACGTGATCTTCTCATATCATGGTCACGTGATCGCTTCATATAAGAAGTGTAATTATTATTTCAATTTTTATTTAAAAACTACTGAATATATTTCGCAGAAGTTTTTTTTATATATTTTATGGAACAATTTGAATATTACCTAAAATTTTCGAAGCAATTTGTGAATTTTAAATCCGCTTAAAAAATGTTTGAATAGTTAGGTCCCATAGGTTTCAATGTATTTCATTTTTTCAACCCGGGTTCAATCCAACTCGAAGTTTTTTAATACGGTTCACTCGCGGCTTTGAGTTATGGAACTTTCAATGTATTTTACTTGGATCAAAAATTCGACTCTCAGATTTCTCCTGATCTCTCTCAGATTCCTGAATATGATTCATCCTTTTATTACTACAGAGATTTATGTGTATCAACCTATATCTGTCTGTTGGTACGATATATGTATATATCTCTCGAACAAAATTTTAAAATCGAATAAATTGTGTTATTGTCATTTTTATCGTCAAACGTCAGAGGCCAACAGATCTTCGGCGAAAAGGATCGAGAAAATTTTCCCGAACATTTTTTATTTATTTGTTTATTTTTATTTTTATTCATGTATTTTTTATTTATTTATTTTTTAAATGTGAGAAAGCTATGAAAACATAATTATGTATACAAATGTTGCGAAAATAGATTATTAACTAGCCGAGTACCTGTTGAAAATCAACGATCTCGCAATAAGCAACCCCTGAATAATGTACATTTTTTAATAATTCGCGTTTCACATTTATTCGGCAAATCGAATATTTTGGAGTGCAGAACCCCCTAAAGATGAGAATATTGGAAAACTTAAGTTTCGCACTTCTTCCGTTCGAACTATTTACTGGTACACCAAATTAAAGTCTATGTCATTAAAGCCTATGTCAGCATGCTATTTTATCATTTCCCTTTCCGAATGTTTTTCTGTGAAGCGCACCCATAAATGAACATATTTGGAAAATATCTGTTCGTCTTGCGGGTTCTTTTATCAGATGATCGGCCCATATACCAAACATAAAGCCTCTATCACATTTAAAAGGAAGCGTGCCTCATTAATTTGGAAAATCGAACATATTAGTGTGCGGCACCCCTTAAAGTAGCAAATATTGGAAATCTGAAATTTCACACTTTCTTCCTTTCAAACTATTTACCCGTACACCAAATTAAGTCTTTATCTTATTTCGAAGCATGTTTTTTTAGCACTTCACCTTTCGAACGTTTTTCTGTGTACCACCCACTTAATGAACATTTTTGTAAAACCCTATTCATCTTGGTTTTTTTTTATCAAATGTTTAGCCCATGTACCAAATTTCAAGCCTATGTCACATTGTAAAGGAGGCGTTTTTCATTTGTTAGACAAATCGAATGTTTTCGTGAGCGGCACCCCTATACAAAAGCAAATGTTGGAAACAGAAATTGCGCACTTTCTTCCTTTCCAACTTTTTACCCGTGCACCAAATTTGATGTCTCTATTTCATCGCGAAGCATGCTTTTGTATCATTTCAGCTTTCGACTGTTTTTGTGTTTAGCATCCCCCCTACCTTAAATATACATTTTTGAAGAACTCTATTCTTCTTGTGTTTTCTATCAGATGATTCGCCTATATAAAAAATATTAAGCCTCTACACGTTTCAAAAGGGGCGTTTCTCCTTTATACCCATAATCGAACATTTTGGTGTGCAGCACCTCCTAAATTAGAAAATATTGGAAAACTGAAATTGTACAATTTCTTCATTTCAAACTATCTACCAGTACACCAAATTTAAAATTTTTATCTCATCCCGATGCATATTTTTTTATCAATTCACTTTTCAAACGTTTTTCTCTGGAGTACCCCCTTAAATGAACATTTTTGAAAAACTGTCTTGGTTGTTTCAATTAAATGATTAGCCCATATACCAAATTTCAAACATCTATCAACTTTTAAAGGAGCCGTTTCTCATTTATTCGGTAAATCGAATATTTTGTGTGCGGCACTCCCTTAAGTAGAAAATATTGGAAATCTGAAATTGCACACTTTCTTCTTTTCGAACGTTTTACCCATACACCAAATTTGAAGTCTCTGTCTTATCACAAACATGCTTTCCTATCATTTCACTTTTTGAACATTTTGGTGTGGAGAAACCCCCTCTAGAGAACGTTTTCGAAAAATTCTATTTTTCCAGGGTGTTTTATCGAACGATCGAGCCGTGTATATCATATTGCAAGTCTCTATCTATTCGGGAAATGCCTAAAAAAAAGCGTGACAGACAGACGGACACTTGGCAATCAATATATACAAATATTCGTTCTTTCATTTAAAAGTGAATAAATACTATCATTTACAAGATACTAACATGTTCCATTGATATATTTGATATGAACAGAAAAATTATAATAAGAAAAAAAAATGAATTAAACTCACTGCTATCAAATTGGTGACTATATTTTGTAAATACTTTGAATCCGAGATAAATGAACAATATTATTTACAAATTACCTAGTTTTTCGTTTATCCGTTCTCGAGATGTTAGAGAATGTCTACATTGAGCACCCTATTTCTCGGTCAAATTAAACAAATGGAATAAAATCTGAAGCGCTTTTTTTTTACAATTAATTAATCCAAGGAGCCTATTGATTATAGAAGAACTCAATCTAAGGGATACCCTCAATTTTCGAATATATATATATATATATATATATATATATATATATATATATATATATATATATATATATATATATATATATATGTTCGGAAAGATAAAGAATTATTATAGTAAAAAATATTGAGAAAATAGCAATTTTATATGTAATTTCTTTGAGTTAAAAATGAATGATATAATTTACAAAGCGACTACCTAAGTTATTCTCGACGTCAGCTAACAGATATTTAAAATATTAACTACGACTCAAAAAAGAAAAAAAAAATGCAGATTTTATTATTTTAGGATGCAATTATAGGATGATTCGGATCCCCCCTAAAACCTTGTGAGACTATATAAGTCGTATAAGAGCTTCACGTTGAGTATATCTTCAAGTATTCTACAAAATTAAATAGAAACTATCGCGAAAAAATTATATATAATTGAGATAATACTTCATTTATTGCAGATATTCATTTTCGGCATAAGGGCGATATTGCGAGTTGCAACGGACATGTAGCAATGCATACTGCACAATGTGTCCGACTAGTAAAATTTATTGTGCAATGTAACATTGAAAGCCAACCCAGAAGCAGCAAAATACCATGAATTGTCATTCCCGAGATAGTTAATTATGTGATGAGTGTGAATTTATGTGTTGGGGTAATACTCTGTAGTCAATGCAATTTGGTATTTCCTGTTATTTGCACGTTTATGCAGTAATTATTTTCCAACTTCATTATTGTTGCGGTATTTGCTGAATGTCATATTACGCATTGATGGTTTTATATTATTTTTTTTTTTAATTTATTTAATATCAATATATCAAGTTTATATTTCCGACTGCTCTGTCTCTTTCGCTAAGGAATTTTCATTGTTTAAAAGCATATTTTGTGTCTAAATTTATTTTGTACGATGATTGTTTTACTAGCATTTCCCCCTATTTCTATTTTTAAAGAACTTGCGAAAATAATTATTAGTAGGATTAATTGAATTTGCTTATTTGTACTAGGTATATATTCGGTATTTGGTCCCTCAGCCAAATGTATTTGGATATCAATTTAAACTAAGCAATGGCGTATTGCTAAACTTTTACTAAACATTTTTAGAAATTCTCATTTAGTTGATATTTCAAGAAATAGTCATATAGAAAAGAGCAGCTTTGAATTAGTTAAGAAATTAAAAACTTTTACTAATATCCATAGCATTTATACCCTTGATTTTAAAGACATGTTTAATACTATGGATATTATTGATCTCTTTAAAATTATTATATAAATATTTAAATAGTATAATATTAATTTCATACGTCATAATAAGGAGATTTTAATAAATAACTTTTTAACCACTTATTTAGTTGTCTTTGATTTTAAAGATAGATTAGCTAGTAATAATGAAGTACATCTCCCTTGTGAGATACATTTAAATATCCATGCATGAGCATATTATGAAAACCTTGATTCTTGTTTACTATTATTTTATTTTCATAAGAAGAATAAATATAGAATAGCTATAGTAATAATGAGGTACATCTTCCTTGTGGGATACGTTTAAATATCTATGCATGAGCATATCATGCAATTCAATCATGATTCTTGATTACTATTATTTTTTTCATAAAAGTGTAAATATAGATTAGCTAGTAATAATGAGGCAGTCCTCCTTTGTGGGATACATTTAAATATTTATGCATGAGTATATCACGCAAACCTTGATTACTATTATTTTTTTTTTCATACAAGTATAAATATAGATTAGCTAGTAATAATGAGGCACATCTCCCTTGTAGGATACGAAACTGTTACTTAGAAAATAATTATCTTTTGTATATAATTTTCATGTCATGGAAAATTACGTTATTTTTTAAAATGGTATGATGAATATTTCAGGGTAATATTATACTATATAACCAGCATGGTAAACACATCAACTAATAAACATTTATACTTCTATGAAAACATAAATAATAGTAAACAAGAATCAAGTTTTGCATGATATGCTCATGCATAGATATTTAAATGTATCCCACAAGGGAGATGTAAGTCATTATTACTAGCTAATCGATATTTATACTTCTATGAAAACATAAATAATAGTAATCAAAGTTTTCATTATATGATCATGTGCAGGGCTGTAGTGGAGGGTATATACGGCGGTATACGCCGTATACCCTCTGGTTTTTCCAGCAAATTCCCTATACCCTCTGCTATTTCTAAAAAACTGCGTACACGCTTTGCAAAACGCTTTGCTTAATGAACAACATAGTAACAGATTTGATATCATCTTTATTGATTTCAAACGTCTCCAATCTAATGTTTATTACTGCAATTGGACCACCTAGAACACTTTCAACCGGAAAAACTTGTAAACTCTTTTGGTTGGCCAACCATTGTTCTTCAGTTGACAATAGATCAAGAGTATGAGCTACAAAAAAAGACACAGAGACGATTTCTCTCGTCAAGCAGTTTGGAAAATATTTTAATGAAAGTGATAGAGGTAGGCCTTAAAATTTGTTAAAATAAAACAAAATTGCATCCTAATTTATATGTGCTTAAATATCTTTCTCTTAACATTTCCTGTAATTATTTTATATCACACTTAAATATTAATATAGTGAGATTTTCAAATTCGAATATCACTCGATGCTAGTGTGCATATTTTGCTCTGCATAAATATAGTAAACTCCCAATAACTCGAACCTCGTGAACACGAATTTCTTCTCTTTTAAGTCGAAATTTCTTCAAAGTTCCACAATTCCTTTCCTGTAATATAAAATTAATAGGCTTTTTTTTTTCTCGATAATTTGAACTTAAATTAATTCGAACATTTCCCCCGGTCCTTCGAGTATACCCCATAGGCGCCCAGAGGGGGGGGGGGGGGCAAGGGGGAGGTCGCCCCCTGACATATGGATTTCCTATATATATATATATACATACATGTATGTGCGTGTACATGTTTTTTTGCCCCCCCCCCCCCCGGAAAGTGTAAGTAGTAAGTACATGTTTCGCCTTTCCCTGGAACAAATTTTGCGGACGCCCATGGTATAACCTCTGTTTTTTTTACGACTACAGCACTGCTCATGTGTATAGATGTTTAAATGATATTTTATATATATTCTCTGATAATAAACCAAATATTGCCTTTACTTTTTATCCTAATAATTTTTAACTATCTGCTATGATGTTTTCAGTTTTTAGGTAGCAATATATTTGATCAACAATGATTCGAGGTCGATGGTCGATCCTCGACTGAAAGGGCATGGACAATTTTTCGTGGTTTCCCTTCTTGCAGAGAAACGAAAATATGAAGCAGTTTCCCTGTTCCCTCAGAAGGTTTCTCTTCCCTCACAGACTTCTCTTTCTTTCTAATAACAAAATTTCAAGATGTCAGTAAATTATTTTTATTATAATTCAGTCATTTTCTTTTGTAGTTTTTTTTTTTTTTTTTTTTTTTTGCGTAACCTTAATAAATATGCAGCATATGAAGATTTTTTTTTTGTTGTTGTTGTTAATTTTGGTCCTTAGTTTTATTTATTTTATCTTTAGTTGCTATGGAGACAAAACAAATTTAGTCCTACCTATCCTAAATTTTGGAATCTTCGAGAAAATAAGGAAAAAATAAACTAAGCTTTTAAATTTTAAACTAATTACATTTTTTTTTAATTAATTATTCTCAAAGAATGTCTTCAATTTTAAAATTTTCGATTTATTCTAAAATAAATAAAACATTTTAGAATCTGAATATTTTCATTTATGTGAAAATAAACAACAACATTTGCTGGATACTTTTGGATTTATTTCTTTGATTATTTTATTCAGAGGTTTGCTCATTTTTTAGTTCTGTATTAAAGAAAAAGCAGAGGAGCGAGAGACTTGTACAGATTTGAAATTGCACTTCGATCCGAAATCTGCAGGAAGAGAATGTAGGTTTCACTATATATATATATATATATATATATAATATAAGAATATTGTCTCAGGATGAATGAAGAAGCGAAGATTGACCAGGCGAAAATCCATTGTTGGAAGTCCGTTGAGGGCACGACCTAAATGTTCCAATTCTATCAAGGGTCTTTATAACTCCTTAAATATCGTGTCTAATTGGTAAAACTTTGCTTTCTGCTTCTGACCAAATTCTTAATATTTCGAACAGAATTTAAAAAAAAAATGAAGATTCTGTCATACAGTCGCTAATCCTAAAGAGAAATATTATTCGCACAAAAAATGGAGTGTATCGCCCAAGTCTTGAGGGAGGTTCGGCGATAAGATCAAGTTTCTCAAAATATCAGTCTTTGCAGATTACACACTCATCTTTCAGTAAAGCAAAATTTGCTTCAGTTTTTCCCGTCCTTCTATATCCAGTGGGATAATATCGATTAATCCCTTTCGTTTCGATTTTCCGTTCACTTTCATGGCAATTCAGCGACAATATCCATGACTCGCTTGGGTGGAAGGGAAATAAAAAAAAAACTGCCGAACTCTTAATTTTATCGCACCACTGCAGTAAAATACAAAGAACCAAATCCCCACAAAATTTTTCATCTACGGCAATCACATGGGCACTATTAACGCTCTTAAAAAGCATGCCCCGTTTAAGCATGGAATATTTACGAAAAGCAGAAAAAAAAAACCTCCCGATGGATTACAATCTATTATTCCGGGGATTATTTCTCAATGGTTGACAGCACAATGACATCCTCAACACGCCCCCTATGTTGAGGGGGAGCAAATGGCAGGCCCCCATTCTTTCAAAGTGTTATTGACAGTTGACAACCGCGACTCCCGCTGCAGGAAAACAAGCCGTGGGCGGGCGGAAAATCTCTTTCATCTCACCGCAAACCAATCGAGAGAGAGGTCCGAAATTCTAGGTCACGCCCACTACGTAGCAGATCGTTTAGGTTCGGTCTTCGCTCAGAAAGATTTGGCAGCTGTGCTGATTGTGTTGACGTTTTTGCAGGCATTTTGCGGGTAGTTTCGGAGTGCTAATTTTTGATCCCCGTTTTTAAGTTTTCCTTGATATCCATACGCCGATCTTTTAATTCTGGATTCACGGGCCGTGGACCAATTTCAGGGGACGGACATGGCCCCCTGTTTCCGCTGGGCCACTGACTGCATTTCAGGACTACGACCTTTATATCCAGCATCCTACCCATTTCAAGGTGAGCGGATATATGTTATTGTTATTCATTAGTCACATGTAAAAATAAAAAAAAAAATCTGAAATAGATTGTTGTATTAAACTATTTGGTACTTTTCTGTAAACAGGGGGGGGGGGGGGGGAGATTGTTATTTAAAATAATTTTCAATGTACACTAAAAGCAGTGGCGTGTGCAAGGCCTGATTTCCAGTAGAAGGAGCCTAGGCCATAATTGATTTTGAGAACCCTCTACTAAATATTTTAATATTTACTTATACTGTCAATAGAAAATAATTGTTTAAAGCAAATAGCATAACGGAAATCTGGTTCATACAATATTAATTTTGCTGAAATATTGAGTAGTTTTGTTGACATTTTCTTACACATTGCTTATATTCATATTTATCTTTAAAACTTGCAAGTTGCAGTCATTATGGTAAAATTTGGAGATCCAGGGCGACGGTTATTAGTGATGATGATTAATAACGGAAGTACATTAACAATTCATGTATCAATTGATATTAATAAAAGATCAAACAATGATTTTAGGCATAGAAATGATCATAAAAAGGGTCTCTTAACGTTCTCCAGAGTATGTTCTAATATGTAATTTCTACTTTGTTTTCAAACGAATTTTTGGATTTTTCTAATGCAAATTTCATCTCATTATTAAATTCCATCCATCATCATCTCATAATTAATATGCAGATTAAATCCATTCTTTTATTCCTATACTGAAACTCGCATAAGATGTCTGCGATTGGGTATACACTTTAGAATAAAGTAATTAATTTTGGAGGCTAATTAGAGTTGAAAATATAACTTCCTGACAGCTAGCTCTATTAATTCTTTCAATTAAAAAATGTAGTAAATAAATATATTTAAAATTATATTAAATTAGAGAACTCGAAAAGTTGGTGATGAAGATTTATTGAAAATTATCGCCGAATTTAATTTTAATTTATTGTAATTTAATTTTAATTTATGGTAATTTAAGAAAACTGAGAGTGTGTATTTTCACACTTTTTACCCCTCCCACCCCCTTTGTGGATATGCCCCTGACAAAAAAGAAAAACAAAAATAAGAACTGGTTATTGATTAACAATTCTTTTATTAAAAATTTATTACACTGAATTTGGTTTAAACTAATAAAAGTTAAACTAATATTTATGTAGGATAAAAATTAAATTGGTTTTAATTACCCGCTGCTATGTTAATTCTTTTCTAGTTTCAAGAGTTATTTTTCAAGCAATAAAATTAGTTAATGAGGAATAATGGAGTAATAATTATATAATATGATGATAATTAATCGTAATAATGTTAATCGAGTGAGAAATATTAATTTATAACTAATTGTTGATAATTAATAATTGCTAAGCTTGACTCGAATAGATATCTATTAATAGGTAAAAAAAGACATAAAGTATTCTGATTCTATATTAAATAAAATGTTTTAGTATATGAGAGCTTTTCTTTGAGCAAATGAGGATTTATCAGTAAAGTAAAAGTAAACATTTAGAAATTTAGTTAGCGGCTATTGGTCAGTACTAGTATTTATTTCATTAGAGGTCAGCTAGAGGGGGGGGGGGGGGGGGGGAGAGTTTGAAGAATATTTGCGAAATATTTGGGGAAAATATGAAATAAAGATGCACCCCCCCCCCCCCCTACCCCATTTTGATATTAATTTTGATACAAGTGGAATTAAATAGCCGAACATACACCAGATATTTTAAAGTGGATCCAATGAAGCCCTTGGAAAAATATATAACTCATCAGTTAATTTCTTTATTCTTAATATTACCATTCTCAAGTATATGATATAACACCAGTTTCAATTAGATGAAATGAACTGATTCATTCTGCATTTTTGTTATGTATTCTAAATGCTATATGCAAAGGAGTAGCTATACAATAAATGACGCCCGGGATCAAGGTGTATATTTGCCCCCCCCCCCCGATACACATTCATATGGAAAATCAGATAAAAATAATAATAAAATTGCGTAATTTATGAAATTTATATATTGTACTATTTTTTTCCATTTAGTGGGGGCTACAGTTTAGTTCCTCACGTATAACTCGAAAAAATAATTAAATCAAACAACGAAGCAAAATGTAAACGAAATTAAATTTTGGTGATCTATATAGTCATAAACAAGTCCCCCTATTAACACTAAACTCCCTATTGACGAATATTAATGTACTCCTATTGATGAATGCTTTTGACCGTCTGTAATCCCGGAGCTGCTGACAACGGGAAGGGGGGGGGGGGGGGGTAAGATAATTCGTAGCATAAGGGCCCGTACCCCATTATCAGTTTATGAAAAACGTTTAATATGTTATGAAATAGGGGGTAGTAGGGGATCCAAAAAAATGTTATTGTCGGCACTGTGGTAACCCATACCCCTCCCCTTTTTTTTTTCTTATAAATTTGAATTGTCCATCCGACAACATTCAAATTCAAATTCCTCCGGCCGTCCAAACGACTGTTCATGTCTTAGGACGAGTCGGTCGGTCTGGGTTTTCGACAACATTCAAATTCGACATGCAGATTCAGTGCGCCAACAACTTTGCAAAAGTATAAGAAAAAAGATGAAAAGTCAAATCTTGTTTAAAAATAGTCATTGAAACAAATTACTAATGATATCATTTATTGTGTTATTCTGCGATTTATAAAAAAATTAGCCATTTTTACAAAAATAAAATTTACTGAAATTTTGAAACTTTTAAATAAAACTTATTAAACATTTCGTGACTTTCTTTCAAGATATATGATTTTCTTCAATATACTGCCAAGTTAGGCGTCCACGTTAACTGGCGCCAGGGAGCAAATACACCATGTGATATGATGTGGACAGCGCATGATTTTCCCTGCAGAATGCAATGATTTTACTTCTTTCACGGAAAAATAATGGGGTACAAGATCCATAGTACAATATTTTTGGTATTGAATTCATGCCACATAAATTGAAATTGGGCGCTTTTGGTAAATTATTAGAACAAATAGAAATACGTATCCATACTCACGTGCAAAATCTTCATCAAAATGCAATTGACATTTAATTAATATCCCGTGAAATAAATGACTACTGGTGAATTTTGGGGAGTCAAAATATAAAAAGGGTACAAAAATTGGCTTCTACCATCGCCAGTGGGACGAACTAGATCCATAAGAATGCTGTTAACAGATTTATTGCATCATATCTCATATGGAAAGTGAACAAACATATTGGATAATATTTACTACTTTTTAATTTTATGTAATTTTTATGAAATTTTAAAAAATTACAAATTTTTTTTCTTTTTTTTTTGTAAATTTTGTTATCAAAATTTTTGTGCTTATCAGAAAAATTTGTAATGTCTCGATAATAGTTATTTTTGTATCGTTATTGAAGGTCTTGAATTTTTAATGATTCGTTTCAAAACTTCATTAAAAATGTGGAGGGGGGGGGGGGAGACGTGCCGAACATTATTTGATTGCATTTAAAATCGATAGCGAACTATAACATCCACAGATTCACGGACGCACACACATACACATCACTCCAAAAATGTTCAATTCGAGTTCAGGAATGCTTGAAGCGTGACCTTTCATCAAAAACTTGAATTTGAATTTTCGACCTCGTCACACTATTTTTCCTGTACATTATGCTAATGCAGGGAACTTTAAAAGATCTTTGCTATAACTGATACAATCCATTAATAGTTAATTAATATTAAAGCTACATATATGTATTTTTATAAGCTTGTTTTATTGTAGGTTAATAACACGAAATAAAAATAGAATATTAAATAATCTGATGTGGACAGTATACATGACTTAAATTCTTAAATTCTTCTACATACTTAAATTAATTTTCTCTTTCTTTCTTTCTTCCATAATTCATTAAAGTGAATTGAATTGAACTAATTTAAGAAACAAAACAAATAATTATTTAAAATTTCATTGAATTTGCGGTTTCAAATAAATTTTCTTTTTCATTTCTGGACATATTTCCAAAGGCGCTGCTAAAAAACTTACATATTTCGAGAACGGTTAGTTCTACCTAGAGTAATGGGATTGATCTTATTCTTTTAGTCATCAAAAATTACGTATCAAACAAGCCTTTAATTGATGCATTTGAAAATATGTAGTCTTTTATTTCAGATTTTAACTATATTTGGGGGGCTATTTCGCGAAAAAAGAGGGTTCTCTTTTACCGAATCGTACCAAAATCCCAGAACCAGGGTAACTCACAAGTGACTTACCTACCAAATTTTGTGAATTTTGGTCAAATAGTTTTTTAACTCAATGGAATACGTACTAACACACTGACACATGCACAAACACACACACATACAGAGAGAGAGAGAGAGAGACCTGAGCTAAAAATGTTTTTTTCGTGTTCTAGAAGTCTCAAAACATGTAGATTTGTCAAAAACTCAAGTGGATACATACATTGCACAGACAGACACACACACACACACAGACATTACGCTAAAAATAGTTTTTTCAAATTCACAAAACGTGTAGAACCGTCGAAACCTCAAGTTGCGATTTTCGACACCATTCCGATATACTTTCCTTATCCATTACCATGTATTGTAAGGAAAGTAATTAAAAGGTGCTATATGTAGATTTGCGAGATATTGTTTAAGTTTAATTCCAGGTGTGTTTTTTTTCCCCTTCCTTTTTATTTACTAATTTTGCAACGTTTTGAGTCTGAGTGGCAGCATTATGACAACATTTTAGCCAACAATCATTTCTGCAAGTCATATACGCATACAAGCATAACAGAATGTATAGGGAATGTATTTAGATGGGGGTCGAAAATTCGAATTAAAGTTTGCAACGAAATAGCACATATTAAGCATCCCTAAACTCGAATCGAACACTTTTGCGGGTGGTGTATGTGTATGTGTGTGGACGCGATATCTCACGAACGAATGTATTGTTTCGAAAATAATTTAGTACGATTGTTACATTTAGTTAATACTGGAATTGAAAGTTTGGATGTCCTCTCTCCAATTTTCGAATGAATTTTTGAAAAAAATCATTAAAAAATCAGGTCCTTCAATACGATAAAAAAAAATAATCATTTCCAACGTAATTCTTATTAGAAAACGAATGATATAAACTTTAAAATTCTAGCATATACTCGAGATACTGAACGATTTTTGAATGACTTTTTGAAGGAAATCATTCAAAAGTAGGATTTTCAACACTGTTAAATAAATGATTCTTTTAAACGTAATTTTTCATTATCAAACGAATGATACAAACTTTAGAACGCTAGCACAAACCCTTCTCGAGATATTGCACGATTTAAAAATACATTTATCAAAAAATTACATAAAATTAAAGTACTACAAGTATCATTCAATATATTCCCTTTTCATATGCAATATTATATGTAATAAATCTGTTAACATCATTCACTTGAATCCAGTTCATTCCATTCACGAGGGGGAAGTACTTTCTGTACTACATTTGTATTATGACGAAGAATTCGCCAGTCACGGGATAATTATTAAGTATCAAATGCATTTTAATTCTGCACGTAAGTATAAACAGGTCACCCTGTTTGAAATCATAAGCTGCCAAAAGCATTCAATTTCAAATTACTTGGTATGGTTAATTTAATGCTCAAACATTGTGCCATATAGATCTTGTATACACCGTCATTTCGCTGTAAATGAAGTAAAGTAATTTCATTACGCGTAGCGAGAGTCATGTGCTGACTATACATCAGGCCTTTTAAAATGTTGTAGCTGTTGATGCCATTCATTCAAGGATGAAATGAACCTGCCTATTGATTCTAAAGAAAAATAAATTTAATTCTCTATACACAGTGTCCATCATATAATGACATTTGAAAGCCAACAATTTTGAACAAGTTATTGTCATGTAAATATCATCATACTGTATCAAATTAGACGCTTCTTTACTGATGTCAATTTATGCAAAAAAAAGATATTTATCAATTAATATTAGTTATTATTATTAATCACCGATGAATATATTCTTAATAAAATATTTTGCACCTCGTCGTAGATTTTATTATTTTTTTTTAACGTAGTATGGCACAATTTGTTCAGTACGAAAATAATTTGTGCACAATGGCGGATTGGGCCGACGGGATACAGGGCAAATGCCCGGTGGGCGGCTGTGATGTGGACCGATTTCTATGAATAACATTTATTAAAACTATGATAACATTGATTAAAACTATGGATAGCATTGATTAAAATGGATAACATTGATTAAAATGGATAACATTGATTAATTAATTGCACAAAACAGAGAAAAAAAATATTTGAAAAAATTAGGACGAGAAAATAGATGAGGTTCATGATTAAATACCAAATTTGACAATATTTTTCGACATTTAGAAAACCAGATTCGTTATAATGGGTCAAAGTGGGTTTCTGGGGGGTAAGGCCAAAATAAGAATTTGATCTTGACACTCAGATTGCCGTGGACAGTTCTATAGTCAGTCTGTTTATGGCCCATCCTGGTCTTAAGCAGGACTGCATTTTAAGTAAAATTCAATTTATATAAGAATAAATGCATATATTTGTCTTGAACATTTTTAATATCATTAAAGACTGAAAAGGTGATTATAGAGGAACTTCTACAACTATATAATTGGATAATTCATAGCCACAAACCTCACCGGTAGGAGAGTGGACTGCTGATTTGAAGTGCCTCATATATCCTCCTGAATTATGCAGTGATACACTTTTATTTTTACTTGTGGAGGAAGGGATGCCCAGAAACAAGCATCAGTGAATTAATTTCCCCTTTTGTTAGAACCCATCAGAAACAGTTTAAAAACTTTATATATAGGCTGCAATTTTTCGAGAGTTTTTGCAAAGTAAAACTATCATCCAATTTATAAAAGAACGAAGAATTTCCCAGAAAGTGCTGCGGGTTTTGTGACTATTAACCCGGCCTCAACTCGATCTTCAATAAACTCACATCAACTGACAAGGGCTTGCAATATTATTGCATATTTTCTTGTTGCTGGTGGCAATTTTTTGGCAGGTCTTTGAATATGATTACTATATAAAGCTCAGATTATATGTACTAAAGTATTGGCAAAATAGGCATGCAAATGCACCTAAAAAGCATAGTCAGTGTCTCGGGAAAGGGGAAGAGGGATCGAGGATCAAATGAGGGGTTAACAGTGTGCTGGATTTCTTCAGACCCTATAAAGGTTATGGTTAATTTTCTTTTTATTAGAAGGTTATTTTTTATTAGAAGGTTATTTTTTATAAGAAGGTTATTTTTTAATTA